>PVIW01008448.1:0-16317 GCA_004026585.1 Noctilio leporinus
ACCATGGGTTTGGCACTGTCTCTAGGACAACTTTCACAAAAGTGAGTCCTGCAATATACCATTTCTGTGATATATTTCACAAAAATAGCATTCCATAGTAAAATCAGTATTAAAGAAGAAAAACTGCTTAATCTTGCTACTGTATATCTAAAATACAATCATTTAACTGTAATAATTATGTAAGCTATTGGCACATTTTAAATTTTTGTAATAACTCTTCAAAGTCCAGTATGTACTTTAAATATGTGTAAAAATAATGTATGTTAATAAATGTATTTTTGCAAAAAAAAAAAATTTATTTTGGGACAGAAGCAATTGTGTTTTATGTGAACAAAGGAGAGACAAGTAAATTCTGATAGAAGCAGATTGCAATATTATTTCTGATTTTCACTATCCTATGAGATTACACATCTCTTCCCATTGATGTTAACCTTGCCTTAGGTATAACTTATTAGATAATAGACATAAAATGAGGAAGAAATAAAGGTTTGTTGTGGTAAGTCAGAGACATTAGGAATTTGTGTTACTCTAGCAAAGTTTTTAAAAAGCTGACCGGTTTTTTTTCTTTTTTTAGTGACTTTAATTTCATATGTTACTTTTCATGTTTTTGCTGCTGTTGTTGTTTTTTAATGTCTTTTTTTTCTTTACTACCTAAACCTCTGAAAATAAATAAGGTTACAGATGGGACCACTTTATCTCCAGTTATTGTACCACCTTTGAAATCTTGAATTCAAGGTAATTTTTATAATATTACCCTCATTTCTTCCATTTTATATTCTCTCTTTCCATTAAAAGAGCCCTTTATAATTCACCCAGAAATCCATTGTCTTTCATTGTCTGCCTGCCCTCCATGGACTGTGTGTTCTCATTTACAGCATTTTCAATTGGTTTATCATAATGAAGTATTTGTAACCTCAAATACCTAGGTCTCTTTCTCCATGCAGGCCACACCTCAGGAAGCCTCCCACCAGGATGAGCTGTTTACAACTTAGTCCCTCTACAGGGCAGGACATTCACTGCAATATACATAAAACCAAAGCCAACAGAATGAAAATAAAAGAAGCTTTAGATTTATAGGTGTTTTTGTTCAGTCAATGTCTTTCTTTGATGGGTGGTATTTTTTTTTAAGAGTTTGTTTATTTATTTATTTATTTTTAGAAGGCCTGGGAGAAAGAGAGGGAAGGAAACATTTATCAGTTGCCTTTTGCATGTCTCCAACGTGGGACCTGGTCTGCAACCCAGACATGTGCCTGACAGGAAATCGCATCAGAACCCACGACCTTTCAGTTCACAGGTCATCAATCAGTCGACTGAACCACATCAGCCAGGGCTGATGGTGGTATTTAAACATTTTTCTTCTACAGGGACAAATTATAAATGCTGATACATTCTTTTTAAATTTTCATTGGGCTCAAAGTATATTCTAATTCCCATTTTAATTTATTTTCTGTCCCCAGGGTTAGTGCAAAGCACATTATTATTTTCCAGATATTTCAGGGTTCCCCACAGATTTTCGTTACTGATGTGTATTTTAAATTCACTGTGGTTGTAATATTTTTCATGACTTGAAGTCTTTTAAAACTTATCAAGATGCTTCATGGCACATGTGCATGGCCTTGGTATAATATTATAAGCATTTTAAAGAATGTGTATAATTCTGTGGTTGATGGAGGGTTCTTATGAAGAAAAATCTCTTTTCTTTCTGTGAAAGGAAAAAATCCCTACTATAGTTTCTTTCCTCCACGTCCTCTTTACTTTCACTTGACTGGCATACTCTTACTCAACACTACACTTCTGACATTTCAGGTCACCGAATTGGAAGGTTTTCCCCTGTCCAATTTTTTTGGACAACAACTGGGTATCATAGAATTTAAAGCAATTCTGACTCTATGGTCCAGGAGATGGTATCAGGTCCCATGAGTGGAGGGCTCAGTCCCACAGGCTGCCTCCTTCCATCCATAACATAGATGCCAGTCAAATCTGATTGATAGTATTGTTCCATCAATAGTATTGTGTTATTGATAGTATTGATAGTATTGTGTTTTAAAATGAATAGTCTGAAGCCCTGGCTGGTGGCACAGTGGATAAGGCACCAGCCTGCGAACCCAAAGGTTGCTGGTTTGATTCCCCAGCCAGGGCACGTAACCAGGTTGCAAGCCATGTTTGCAGGCAGGTGAAAGGTAACCTTACATTTGATGTTTCTTTCCCTCTGCCTCTCTCCCGTCCTCTCTCTCTGGAAATGATAAATAAAATCTTAAAAAAAAAAAAAAAAGAACAGTCTGGTTTGTTGTGATACAGGGGTTAATTTACCAGGTTACAATACTGCATGTGTTTTTCAGATTTTTGAAGTCTGTTGTAATTTTGATGTGTTTCATAATCTAATAATGTGTATCTTTTATAGATATTGCAGGGATACATGTCATAACCTCCACACTGATTAAGGAAATGTAACAGAAGCCCTTGAGGGATCCAGTTTAGTTTTAAAGGGGTTCCGTTTTGCCCGAGGCTAACAGAAAAACTCAAGAACAGAGTTTGGTGAAAAGGAAAGGTGGTTTTGTTTACCTAAAGGTTATGCAAATTTAGATTAAAGGTGCAATTCTGCTGTTAAGTCCTGCTTCCTTTAAAAATACCCAACATACACAGTCCTTTCAGATCAGGCCAGTTTCAGAATAGCCAAGCAAGAGGTACCGCCTTTCAGAAACTCGAAAGTTCACAGCTTAGCATTTTTAAGTCATAATTCTAAGTTTCTCGTTAGGGGAGGATCTTGCACACACTCTTACACTGCATGTAATTCCCTGCCTGTCCATCTTGGGGGAGTGAGGGAGAGAGGGAGAGATTAATGGCTACAGTCTTATTTTTATTCATTAATTTATTTTGCTGTCTTTCTTTCTTCCTTTTTTTTTTTTTTTAAGATTTTATTTATTATTTTCAGAGAGAGGGGAAGGGAGAGAAGTAGCAAGGGAGAGAAACATCAATGCATGGCTGCCTTTCACCTGCCTCCAGCAACCTGGCTGGAGACCTGGCTGGAGACCTGGCCCGCAACCTGGTTATGTGTCCTGGCTGGGGATTCGAACCAGGGACTCTTGGGTTTGTAGGCCGGCACCATATCCACTGTGCTACCAGCCAGGACTATTTTGCTCTTATTTTTAAATCCCAGATCTTGGCCTGTGACATTGCGAGTATGGTAAAGAGTTCTGACCAAGTTCTGACCATGGACAGGATTTTGTGCAGCTCTGTTAAGCCTTTTCATCACTATCCTATGGTTAAAGCCCCTCCTGTTTTCTTGGAAAACAAGGAGCAAAGGCTAGTTGGCTGAGCCTCACTCCGCCCCACATTTCCAAACCTCAGAGTGGGAGATTTTGGCTTTCTCCCACTCTTAACAGGAATAGTCTTTATTCTTATGAATATTTTCATTTCATTCCCTTGTAACTTTTACAAACAACAAAACTTCCTATAAACAAAATGAATTCTGGACTTTCACGGACAATTGTCCATTCCCCGATGGTTTTGAATTTGATGAAAAGTTCCTCCAACCATGTAATTTATGAACATGGTTGTGCATGTTGAAATCTCTTTCATCCCAACGTGACTGTTTGCAATATTTTAAGAGTATAACGATTTATAATCTCCACAATCTTACCTTCTAAATATCACCAAAATTATTCCAAACATTGGGGTTTGTTTGTTTGTTTGTTTGTTTCAGGGAGAGAGGGAGAGAAATATCAATGTATGGTTGCCTTTCACCTGCCTCCAGCCACTGACGTGGCTTGCAACCTGGCTATGTGCCCTGGCTGGGAATCAAACCAGTGACCTTTGGGTTCACAGGTTGGCACCTTATCCACTGTGCCACCAGCCAGGGTTATTTTTTTGTTGTTGTTTTTTTAAAGATTCAGGCCTTGGCCGGTGTGGTTCAGATGCCTAGAGCTTTGTCCTGGTGACCAAAGGGTGGCAGTTGCAATTCCTGTCACTCAAATGCATGGGTTGTGCATTAGATCCCCAGTAGGAAGACAGCAGCCAATCCATGTTTCTCTTTCCCATCGGTCTTTTTCTTTACAACCGGAGAGAATTCTTAGTATGAAAAACATCCTTTACAATAAAATTGGGGAAGTTTTGATTTACTGTTCATTGATAAACAGATACCACAGTTAACATGCATTGAAGGAAAACTACAAATGGCTTTGGAAGGACTTTAGGAAGGCTTTTCACTGAGCATCAGAAATTCATTCGAATTACCAGTGAACATGAGAAATTCATTCTGGCGAAGTTAAAATATGATGAGCTTGTCACGGATTTAACCGATGGTCAAACATTAATCACCATTCAATATACATCTAAGAAATCTTAAAAATAGTACGTCTGGGAAAGATCCCACATTGAAGGCTTGGAGGGTCATCGTCATAATTTTGGAGAGGAAGCTGGCAAATTTTAGGAATAGTGATGGGGGCGGCTCAAACGCAGTGAACACGGGAAGTCTACCACAAACCAGAGCGGGGCGTCCCTGTGCCACCCCCGCTACCTGGTCACAGGTGTGGCTGCTTGCCACGCCCAGCCACCTGACAGCGACGCTCCGCCCGGGGTGATTCCCATCCCTCGCGGTTTCCGGTCTCCCCGGCGAGGCTCCCGCTCCGGGGCTGCAGACCGACGAGCTGCCCGAAGTGGCGCGGGCCTCCGCGTCTCCCTGAGGGTGGCCGTCCTGGTGCAGAGCCCGCCGGCCGAGCCCGCAGCGGAGACCCGCCGAGGGTCGCTGCAGAACTTGAGCGCCCCGCTCGCCAGCCTCCTAGAACCGTGAGTCCGCGGTGGTGGGTGGCCGGGAACCCCGGCCGCTGCCTCGGCGGCGGCGGGGGGGGGGGGGGGTCCGCCTACGTTTCGGACCCTGAGGCCGTGGTGCCCCCCGCCTTCGGGCTCCGGGGCACCTCCCGCCGCGCGGATCTGCTTAAAGGCCCTTCCACTCCGCTTGCTTTCAAGTGGGCGGGGATGCGGTCCAACTTGTTGCTCTCTCGGCCACCGAAGCCTGGGTGGCACCCGGCCCGGGGCTCTGCAGACACCCCCGAGCGCAAACAGACACACACACACACACACACACACACACACACACACAGCGCTAATAGGAGGCTTGATCCGGGAAGAGCACACTTCCCATGAGGTGGGACTTAGCGGGGATTGTTCCTAGGAAGAGGTGACCCTGCCCCAATTGGGGGGGGGGGGCGCTGCTTTATGGAAGCGGCGAGGGGATCGGGAGGCGGACACCGGAGAGGGACCCTAAGTGGCTGCCCCTCGGGAGGTTTGGGAGGGACAGGCCCGCGCCCAGAGTGAAAGGGTCACCGGGGAGAGTAGCCGAGGAGGGAGACCGGGGAGAAGCACCGAGGAGCCCCAGAGAGACGAGGGGAGCTGACGGGAGGGGCGGCTGTGGGCAGAGCAGAGGGGGAAGCTGCCCTGAAATCAGCCAGTGGGCTCGTTCACAGGAAACACTAACAGGGGCCGCAGCGGGGACACAGGAATGGGGGAAGGGACGCAGTCGTGTATGAGGTGGGAGCGATCGGAAAGATCCGGGAGAAGGAGCAAGCGAAGGTGAAACAGGTTTCAGCTGATTCAAGGAACAGGTGTGGGGACAGAGCAGAGCAAAGGGGGCGCGGGGAGCAGGGGAGGTGGGAGGGGAAAGGGGAGAAGCTCGGAGAAACCGGGGAGGGACAGAGACATCCATGCACAGAAACGCGGAGTAGCGGGAAGAAGTCCTCCAACGTGGGCACGATTGAGCCGTGAGATACCAGCTTGTGGTTTTCTATATTTAACATTTGCTGAGCTCCTTCCCTTGAACAGATTTGAGCGAGGTGTCTAAATCTCCAGTTTATAAGGCTTGTGAGTTTTACAAGCATTTGCTTCCAATTGAAACCCTTACCCAGAGGGGAGAGAACTTGTCTTCCTGCGAGGGGAAGAGGCGGGGGACCTGGGATTAACTGACTCTGTTAGCGCATGATGCTTTTCCAGGGAATATTAACAATATTGGTTGTTATTTATTTTTTCTGCCCTATGGATTTACTTTTCCTTCTACATTTCACATTAAATTTATTCTTTAAAAAACATTGACACAGCCCTGGCTGGTGTGGCTCAGTGGATTGGCACCAGCCTGCGAACCCAAAGATCGCTGGTTCAATTCCCAGCCAGGACACGTAACCAGGTCTCCAGCCAGGTCTCCAGCCAGGTCTGTAGCTGGAGGCAGGTGAAAGGCAACCATACATTGATGTTTCTCTCCCTCCCTTTCTTCCTCCCTCCCTGCCCTTCTCTCTAAAAATAATGAATAAAGTCTTTTAAAAAGAAAAGAAAAAAGAAAAACATTTCGCTTAAAAAAAAAA
This sequence comes from Noctilio leporinus, assembly GCA_004026585.1. NCBI lineage: Eukaryota > Metazoa > Chordata > Mammalia > Chiroptera > Noctilionidae > Noctilio > Noctilio leporinus. Next base: position 6,351 of record PVIW01008448.1, read on the forward strand.
CTTTAAAAAAAATTGACATAAATCTTAGTTTGCTGAATATCTGCTTTTCTGTAAGTAGTCATTAACTTTTGAAACAGGCATTGGTGATATTTCTTACCCAGCACTTTACATTCTTTTCTAAATATGAGGTTGTCTTAACTTTTTAAAAACTTTGACTGGTCATTACATTAAAAATAATCCCAAGTTGTTTTCCTTTTAAATATACTGTGTCTAGTTCAAGTTCCTTTCTACTGTTTATCATATGTTGAAACATCCATTGGTACTTATAGTCGGGGTCCCCCTGGGAAGGTGTCAGGGCATGGAGCCCTGTGCAGGCCAGGCCAGGCCTGTAAGACCTGACCAGAAAGCGGGGAAAGCAGGGTGCATACCAGCCTTGATGTTCTAGCCAGGGCACCCCACCTCCACCCCTATGAATCTGGCCTTGGGAATGTTCCATACATCCTTTGAAGTCTGCCCTATGATCTAAACTTCCTTGACTTGTGTATTGCGCCCGCAGCAGATGTTAAACCTTAACCCACATGTAATCTCACCCTCCCTAAAATTCTGTGGGCCACCTGGAGTTCTTGGAGTCAGCCTGTCTAACAGACCATAGCCTGAAGCAGATGTTCGCATTCCTTCTATTGTTACCTAAACTCAACCACTCCCTTTGCTTGCATACTCTTCTGTGGTAATAATTTGTGGAATGTAGGTGCATCCCCAACCTTGTGGAATCAATAAAAACCTTTGGGGGTGGGCCATTGAGGCCTTTGTCAGTCAGACACTGGCTGGCCTTCTCTGGCACAAGCTGCCTAGGAAGGTTCATTTCACCCGTCGCGCTGGGGGATCTCTGCTGGTTGGGGGTCCCCCACACTTAGTGAATAATTGCAGGCTATGTCAGTGTGCACTTGGTAAGGATGCCAGTGACCTTAACAGCCAGAACCTAGCTTCATGGGTTCATTTAATGTTTCTCAGCTTTTTCCTTCCCTTTATGTGAATTTTTAAATTCTTCTTCTTCTTCTTCTTTTTTTTTTTTTTAAGCTACAAGGGCAGGGAGGGAGGAAGAAAGAGAGAGACATCAATGTATGGTTGCCTTTCACCTGCCTCCAGCTATGGACCTGGCTGGAGATCTGGCTTGCAACCTGGTTATGGTGCCCTGGCTGGGAATCAAACCAGCGACCTTTGAGTTCTCTGGTTTGGCTGGTGCCCATCCACTGAGCCACCAGCCAGCGCTGAATTTTTAAATTACTGACTGTGAGCAACAAAAGAGCTGACCTCTCAAGTCCCTCTTGTCTATCCTGTGAAAATATTGAAGGATGGACTGGACTGATCTGAAACTTGATTCCCACAGAACCCATCTAGTGACTTTGTAATTTGATGAGCACATTTTTATAGCTAACACTCTTTTTTAAATTTTCAAATTTACAAACTACATTATCATTTTTTGTTTTTACCATAATTTATTGTAATTTCCTGGAAAAGAAAAAGGAATCCTGCCCAGGCAGCCTGGCCTGCCCCAATCCATTATAGTTCCCAAAGGTGTGAGGTGTGCTGGGTCTGATATGCCTGTCCTAGGGCTACAGAAAACAGGTCCAGGGGAGCAAAGCGGGCGCCAGGAGGGAACTCATTAAAGATGCCACATCATGGACCCCACTGCACACCTGCAGAATTATAACTTAGAGTGGGTTCTGGATCCCCACGGGATCTGCATGCTTATTTACAGTTAATCTGTTCCATTCTGACCAGTGTGGCGTAGTGGGTTGGGCACTATCACACAAAGCAAAAGGTAATTCCTGGTCAGGGCACATGCCTGGGTTGTGGTCTAGGTCTGCAGTTGGGGACAAGTGAGAGGCAGCCCATCCATATTTCTCTCCCTTTTTCTCCCTTCCTTCCCCTCTCTTATAAATAAATAAATAAATAACAGTAACACCCAATTCATTTTAAAGCTAAACTGTTCCTGTTAAGTCACCTGAGGGGTTTTAAGAAACGACTTCAGCTGTGTGCCATCCTCCAGGAAGTTTGACAACTGCTTTGGGTGGAGCATCGTTGTTTAATGAGGTGCTCAGGTGATGCTAACATGAGCCCAGGGATTAGCAGGAAGGCTCTGAAATACCTTCTTTTTTGTTGTTTTGTTTTGTTTACATAAGAAATTTTATTTAGGCTGTCAGAAGTAGAAGAAGTGGGCTCTGGGAACAGGATGGAGGCACTAGAAGAGCCCTTGGGGCTCAGGAGGAAGAAAGGGCACAGGTTATCTGCAGGAGGTGCGGAGTATGAAGAAGAAGGGAAGCACACTTAGGGGTGCATTTGTGAGAGTGACGATCAGGCTCTGGTCAGGGGAGGTAACAGGGTGCTCTGTTGGGTTTAGGGGTCAGGAGAGGAGGGCATGTTTTCACTGCTATAGGAGTTTGTGGGAGGAGAGTGTGTGTGGAAATAGAAAGAAAAAACTCACAGTGTGGTCTCCACGCAGGAGCTCATGGTTCCTGAGTCTCCTGTGGAAAAAAAACACCAGAGGGTGGCCCTTCTCGTATTTCCAGGTCGGTCCTGCCAGTGAGCATGATGGAAGTGGAGGAGGGGTCTGCGTGCCTTTGAAGGCTCATTCTCAACATGCGGACGGGACTCCCCAACATACCATCACCTGAAAACCCACAGCAAGAGCAGGACGACATGGCTGCTTCTCAGGTAAATGATGTGTCCTGGATCACATGCTATGTCAGCTTTTCTTCCCAACATCTCTGGATTTAGAACCTGCAACTTCTCTACTTCTGATGTTCTTGCCTAGGAAAGTTGTTTTCATTTACTCTTTTTTTTTTTTTTTTCCTTTTCTTCTTATGATGGTCAAGGTCAGCAGTTTATATACTTCTCTCCTTTGTCCCAGAGCCTTCTCTACATTATTTTTATTCAGGCTCACCAAGGACATGAAGAATTCCCTCCTTGAATTAAGAACCTTCAACTACTGAAAACATCCCCTTTGTGACAGATCAACCTAGGAAAGGACCCTTGTCCAGCATCCCAGCTGGGATGGGCTCAGTGACTTAGGTATCAGTGAAGAAGGGACATATAGGGTTAGGTTCATGTGGCTGCAGCATCAGCTCTGTAAACCAAGGGAAAATGCACATTTTACTGGTCAGGATAGGTCAGAAAGTTCTCATAAAGAAGAGTAGATAGAAGAGACTTGCTCACTAGATTGCGATTTAAACGCACTATTAAAGTATAGACATGGGAGGTACATGTGCAATGACATTAGCAGAAATTAATGTGTTTTTGTGATCATTTTCATATAACGATTTCTTGATTTTTTTCTGTGTAACATCACAGCAGATAGCTCTCCACTAATGATGCACAGAAATGTTCAAAGAAATTGAAGACTGAGTAACAAAAGCTGTAACTTCTTTTTTATTAGTATGTTCTTCCTATTATGTTTGTAAAACACAAAGGGTATCTTCCACAGAAGGATTCATAAGATTTACAGAATCACTAATTAATCTTAATTTCATGTGAAATCAAGTGCTATTTTCTATCATATCTAAAGTGACATAATTTCTAATTCTATGGAGTATTCAAATAAGATCCTACAAAGTTCAGTCTCAATGATTTTATCACACACATAGCTCCTATGTGTATATCTGTGGGTACATAAAATGTTAATTTTAGATCAACTATATTTTCTTCTTCTCAGTTATAAAAACTGCTGTGAATGTTCATTAGGTTTCTTTTTTTTTTTTAATTTTAAAAAAAATTTTATTGTTGTTGTATTACATCCATCCTCTTTTTGCTCCCCTCTGTCCCCCTCCCCACCCACCCATTCCCCCCAAAGTCAATCCCACCTGTTGTCCATGTCCATGGTTCCTTTATACTAGGTTCTTATCATTAGGTTTCTTTATGTGTATTTGCCTATGTTTTTAATTTGTTTTTTGAAAATTTTATTTCATGTTGGAATAAAACCCATGATGTACTCTTTACTATAGGTTTCACAAAATACTCTTGATAATATAGGAAGAATAATCCTATTCTAAGATTACATACAGTACATTTTTTAAAAAGATTTTATTTATTATTTTCAGAGAGAGGGGTAGGGAGAAAGGCAGAGAGGGAGAGCGACATCTGCCCTTCACCTGTCTCCAGCTATGGACCTGGCTGGAGACCTGGCTTGCAACCTGGTTATGTGCCCTGGCTGGGAATCGAACCAGCGACCTTTGGGTTCACAGGCTGGTGCCTTGATCACTCACTTTGCTACCAGCCAGGGCACATACAGTAAATTTTAAAATAATATTGGGGTTGCTATACTTCCTGTGGTATGAGAACTGTAAATTCCATGAAACTCTTGCAGTTCAAAGTCATGTGTGAATTTTTTCTGTTGTTTTCTTTTTCTATACTATTCAGGAGTATGGCACATGGCCCAGAGACATTGGCATCATTAGTGAAATATGAGCTTGTTAAAGATGTGGAAACCCTGGCCCCACCTCAGAACTCCTGAAACACAAAGACTGTTACTCAGTCTTTAATTTCTTTGAATAGAATTTTTACAAAACTGCAGTTCTTTGCTATCCACGTTAGACTTGAAGAAGTACTTTTCAAATTCACCATGCCTTTTCCAGCTGAGAAATATGCACAGCTGATTCTGAATGAGAGAAATACAACATTCACAAATCCATAGGCCTATGTTGATGCCTTCATTTTAAAGATTATTTTCCTAAAAAGTAAAAATTTTCAGTTGATTGTGGACATGTGTCATCCTAATTTCTCAGTGTTAGAAAATATGTTAGAGAGTGTTACAGGGTCAAATGACTTTATTGAATGATGCTGGATACTCTCCTAGGGCAAAACCACTTCTAACACTATTTCCAGGTTGGATGATAGTATGAATTCTCTGCTGGTGTCTCCTTGGTAAATGTGTCCTTTGTCTGTTTGTTTGTTGTTGTTGTTTTCAGGGATCATTGACCTTCAGGGATGTGTCAATACATTTCTCTCAGGAGGAGTGGGAATGCCTGGACCCAGCCCAGCGGAAGTTGTACGTGGATGTGATGCTGGAGAACTACAGGAACCTGGTCTCCGTGGGTGAGAGTGACTTCCTTCGAGTTCCAACTCCACCTGCAGGGTTTTGTTTTCTTCATTAGTTTAACATCATTTGTGGACTTGTGTTTTGCATGGTTGCCTTTCAGATTCCTGCTCTCAAGGAACAAGTTGAGGTTTTTCCGGTGTAGAAAATAAAACTTTGTGATGTACTTGAAATAGGAACTCGTTGCCTAAAAACTTCACACGTTGTCTAAAATAATTAAGGTGCGATCTGGAAACAGCATTTTGGAAAATCATTTTGTAGAACATTGTAATGTTCTACCATGCCTTCTCACCTGAATACAAACTGGATTGGAAATGGAAGAATCCCTCAAAACTCACTTTTTTTTTTTCTTTTAATAAACAGGTCTTGCTGTCTCTAAGCCAGTCCTGGTCACCTTTTTGGAGCAAATGAGTGAGCGCTGGGATGGGAACAGAAAACAGGCATTATCCACCTTCTCAGGTAGGTGGGAATGGGACAGCCGATGACACAGGTGAGAGTCCTAAAGGACTCAGAGAGAGCCAGACCTTAAAGCATGATTTTCAGTGGTAAAGATTTTGAGAAGCCCAAGTTTATTTCTGTTGCTCTCATAGAAGGACAGATAGCTTGTCTCCAGCAAGTCCCAAACTCCTACATCCTTTTGGGACTTTTCCTGCCTGACTGACCTTCCTCATCACAACATTTGTAGAGGCTGCCATAGTATGGATCCTCATCTAATGCTTTGGGAACCTGGGAAAATTAGTGCACATCACTGAGGAATTGTATGTTAAGCTTTTGTATTTTTTGTTTTTGTTTTGTTTTGTTTTGTTTTGTCTCGTGGAAGTCGTTTATGAAGGAATTGCTGAGGTTCTAAAATTTGTTGCAGAAATCACAGGGACCCTGGAGACAGGTGTCTTGTTTTCTGGTGTATAATTTCCAATTCTGTAGAGGCTTCAAGTAAGATCCTACAAAGTTCAGTCTCAGTGATTTCATCACACGCAACACACCTCTCTCAAAAAGAAAATCTAGTTTTCTTTTATTTCAAAATCTCATTTTTCTTTTCATGAATGGACATGAGAAATTTCCAACCTATATTTTCCAGTTTCTCCATTTTATGATAATTTCATTTATGTTACCTCAGAATTCTTCAATACATTGCTGCCACAGCAACCTTGGAACTTGCCTACCACGTAGTCTCTTTTGTGATCTGATTTCTTCATTACTATCATTTTATTGTTCTCTCTTGTTCAATCCAAAGCTACCTGGGTCGTGTATTTTCACTTTCTAATTAGATCTTTGTCAAATTTGTACTTTTTAGATTGAGAAGTACTGATATAATGTGCTTGAAAGTATTCCTTTAGTAACAAGTGAGTTATAAAATTCTTAGGTATTTCATATTTAGGAAAATGTTTTGTCCCTCAGTTTAAATTTACTTTAGGAAAAAAAAAAAGTGATTACATTTTTCATTTGTTTTCCTCAGGATGTCTTTTGATCATGTCATACTTGATCTGAAATTTTCAGCTTAAAGATCAGTCATTTCGTTCATATTCTACAACTTTAGTACTTTTTTTTTAGAAATTTTTTTTTTCTGTGGGAATGATTATATCTTACACATTTTGTGTAAGAATAGCTGAAACGTATTAATAACTGAAATATTTCTCATGCTGTTTAAATGCTTCATTATTTTGCTCTCCCTCCCTCAAGAACGCCCATGTCTTTTTCTCCCCCTCTTCTTTTCCCCAGTATAGTAACCCTTTGTCTTTTCCTCTCCTAAGGTCTAAGGGCCTTTCTTCTATTTCTGTACTTTGTTTTCTAACCATATGCAGCCAGGCTGGTTCACTTCTACTACCTCTGTAACTTTCTTAATAAAGTTTTCTTTTTCTTTTTTTTTGTTAAAGATTTTATTTATTTATTTATTTATTTATTTATTTTTAAAGATTTTATTCCATCGTTTTTTAGAAAGAGGGCAGGGGAGAGAGGCAGAGAGGGAGAGAGACATCAATGTATGGTTGCATTTCACCTGCCTCCAGCCACAGACCTGACTGGAGACCTGGTTTGCAACCTGTTTATGTGCCCTGGCTGGGGAATCGAACCTGCAACCTTTGGGTTTGCAGGCCGGCGCCTTATTCACTGTGCTACCAGCCAGGGCTTAAGATTTTATTTATTATTTTTAGAGAGAGGGGAAGTGAGAGAGGTAGAGAGGAAGAGAGACATCAATGTATGGTTGCCTTTCACCTGCCTCTAGCTATGGACCTGGCTGGAGACCTGGTTTGCAATCTGCTTTTTTTTTTCTTAAAGATTTTATGTATTTATATACATAATATATAAAAATAAATATATATTTAATTTATATATTTTTAGAGAGGGGAAGGAAAGGAGAGAGGGAGAGAAACATTGATGTGTGGTTGCCTCTCATGCACCCCCAGTTAGGGATTTGGCCTATAACCCAGGTGTGTACCCTGACTGGGAATCGAACCTGCGACCCTTTGGTTTGCAGGCTCATGTTTAATCTCCTGAGCCACACCAGCCAGGGCAATAAGTTTTTCTTATAACTTGGAAAACAAATAAATGCTTCTTTATTAAAATCATACTTTAGTGCTATTTTTAAATGATTTGAATGCATTTCTGTGAAATTTTGCTACATACGTCACATGCTGTGATATAGAATGTTTAATGTTTTTGCGTACACGCAGTTAAAATTTATAGTTATATAGAAGGGTTCTTTTTGAATACTAGTTTCATGTAATATTCAGAATTCTGGGGATAAATTTTCTATCTTTTTGTCTTGTGTTTTTAAAAATTCAGTATTATATTATTTTTGGGTATTCATCATAGTGGTTAAACAGTCATATAATTTACAAAGTTTCACAGTGTTCCTCCTGATATTTCCAGTACCCAACTGGCATCATACACAGTTCTTACAATATTATTTTCTATTGTGTTGTCCAAAAAAGGTCATTTTTTTTTTCTGTAAGATGACTCTAGAAGTTGTTAGTTTGGCTTTGACTTTATTTGAAACAATTTGGTAAATTGTATGGCGACAGCTGTCATATCAGCATGTATTTTTAAAATAACATCAAAATTGGTACATTTTTGTGTATCCATTTTCATAGTGAAGATGGAAAAAAATACGCATTTTTAGCATACTTTAATTGTATTATACCAAGAAAGGTAAAAATGCAACTGAAATGCAAAAAGGAAAGATCTGTGTGGTGTGTGGAGAAGGTGCTGTGACTGATTCAACATGTCAAAGTGGTTTGGGAAATTTCATGCTGGAGATGTCTCACTGAATGATGCTCCATGGTCGGGTATCCCAGTGGAAGTTGATAGTGGTGAAACTGAGATGCTGATTGAGAGCAATCAATGTTACACCACACAGAAGATGGCCCTTTTACTCAAAATATCCAAATCCATAATGTTATTGGTGAAAGTGAAAAATGTATCTTACTTTACAGAAAAAAACCACATGGACTTTCTGGCCAACCTAACACATTTCCCGTGCTATCCTTTACATTCCCATGAGTATTTTGTAGCCACCAATTAGTGCTTATCAGTCACTTCATTTTTTTTACCCTGCAACCTTTTGTCTCCCCTGGCAACCATCTGTCCTCTCTCTTTCAGTCCATTTCCGGTTCGTTTGTTCATTTGCATTGTTCTTTAGATTCCGTATATAAGTGAAATAATATGGCACACAAGTATGTCTTTCTCTGCCTTATGTACTTCACTTCCATACCACCTTCTAGGTGCATTTTTGCTGTCGCATATGATACGGTTTTCATTTTATTTTTATGGCTGTTGATTCATATTTGTTTATTTTTTAATTTTATTCCTTTTAAAGGTTTTTTGTTAAAGATTTTATTTATTTTTATAGAGAGGGGAAGGGAGCTGGGAAGAAAGGGAAAGAAACATCAATGTATGGTTACCTTTCACCTGCCTCCAGCTGGGCACCTGGCTGGGCACCTGGCTTGCCACCTGGGGATGTGCCCTGGCTGGGAATCAAACCACTGACACTTGGGCTCACAGGCTGGTGCTTGATCCACTAAGCCACACCGGCTAGGGTATATTCTTCTTTTTAAAGAAAACCCTTTACCATTTCTTGTAATACTGGTTTGAGTAAAGCTCCTTTTGCTTTTGCTTTTTACCCGAGGGAACCTCTTTATCGTTTTTTTTGTTTTGTTTTGTTTTGTTTTGTTTTTTTAATTCTAAATGATGGCTTTGCTGGGTAGAGTAATCTTGATTGACTGTCATTTCTTGCTTTTGAATATTATGTGCCAGTCCCTTCTGGCCTGCAGAGGTTTTCTTCAGATATCAGCTGACAGTCATGTGGAAGCATTTCTTTTGCTGCTTTTAGGATTCTTCCTTTGCCTTTAAGCTTGGCCATGTTATGGATTTTTGTGTGGGACCCCTGTTCATCTTGTTTGGGACTCTGAGCTTTGTGCACTGCATGTCTATTTCCCTGGGACGTTTTTAGTCATCATATTTTCAAATAGATTTTCAACTTTTTTGCTTTCTTCTTTTCACACCCAAGGGTGCAATTAAGGTTATGCTTGAAGTTGTCCCAGGGTCTCCTTACACTTTTTATTTATTTTTGCTGTTCTGAGAGCATAATGAAGGGAAAAAACATTTTCGGACATATGTGAGCTGAAATGAAATTTTTAAATTTATTCCAAATTGTATAGCACCATTTTAAAGATAGTTATTTTTTCTTCATCCATATTTTGTGTGTGTGTGTTTATTGATGAGTCTTTCTTCCAGTGTTTTCATGGTTTCAGAGTCTACATTTTAGTTTTTAATCAAATCTTAGTTTATTTTGAAACAGGTTGTAAGAAACTGGCCTTGGGTTTTTTTTTTATGTATTTGTTCAGTTTTTGTCACACCATTAATTGAAGAAACTGCCTTTCCCAGTTTCTTCAATAATAAGGAAAATACATGTATTTGTATATTTTTCTTATAGATAAT
>PVIW01008448.1:16417-61178 GCA_004026585.1 Noctilio leporinus
TTTTTTTTTCTTTTTTTTTGTTTTTTTTTTTTTTTTTTTTTTTTTTTTTTTTTTTTTTTTTTTTTTTTTTTTATTGTTGTTGTATTACATCCATCCCAGGTTGCTGTTTTTTGTTGTTTTGTTTTTTGCTGCCAAAATGTATGTGTGTGTGTGCATGTGCGTTTTACCTTTCTGATTATTTGCTTTAATGCATAGGAGTCTTTATATTTGATGTAATCCCATTAGACTATATTTGCTTTGTTTACATTTCCTTTTGATGTCATAATCTATAAGTTAAATACCATAAAAACTTTTCTATAATGTTTTTAAATTAAATTTATGGAGTGACATTGGTTAATAGGATCACACAGATTTTAAGCATACATTTCTTTCTTTCTTTCTTTTGTTTAAGTATACAGGTAACCCCCCTATAACATAGCACTTCTATAGCACAGTTTTGCTCCAACACAGTTCGAGAGGTGGGGAAAACCCTCATACAACACGGCATTCCAGAACACGGTTTCACTGGTTTCAGAATTAGAGAAATCCCCAAACACAGAGTGTAACAAGAGCTTTTAAGAGCAAAAGACATCTCATTTGAAATTAGCGAAATCCCTGAATAACATGGAACACAATAAAAGCTTTTAAGCAAAAGATATCTCGCTTGAAATTTTTCATTCAAGCATGGATGTGATATTAGATTTGCCTGCAGAATTTTAAAATTTATTAGAATTTGAAATCCATTTTGTTTGTGGAGTATTAAGTACATGCATTTTAAAACATTGTGTTTTTCTTTTTACTAAATTATACACAGATTTAAGTGTTTGGGGTGAGTACTAGTCAACCTTTTTTAAAGAAATGGCAGCTTCACTTTTGGTAAAAATTGCTTTAATAAAGATATTTCTCTTAATTATAAAAATAAAATACTTTTGTTTTGTTTTTGTCACCTAACCCCCTTTTTTTGTACTAATTCTCGGTTTCATATAACATGGATTCACATAACACAGCATTTTTTAGGAACCTAAAAACTGTGTAATATGGGGGTCGCCTATATTTTATTGATTATGCTATTACAGTTGGCCAATTTTTTCACCTTTGCCCCCCTCTCCTTGGTGCCTCTCTTCCCTCCAGCAATGCCCCCATCCCTTTAGTTCATGTCCATGGGTCATGCTATAAGTTCTTCGGCTTCTCCATTTCCTATACTGTTCTTAACATACTCCTGTTTATTTTCTATCTACCAGTTATGCTTCTTGATCCCTGCATCTTTTCCCCCATTTTCCCTCTTCCCTCTCTCCATTGACAACTTCCATATGATCTTCATATCTACGGCCTATTCCTATTCTAGTTGTTCCCTTAGATTTTGTTTGTTTGTTTGTTTTGGTTTTTTTAGAATCATAGGTTGATAGAAATTTGATGTCATTTTACTATTCATAGTTTTGATCTTCTTTTTCTTAAATATGTCCCTTTAACATTTAATGTTATAAGGGTTGGTGATGATGAACTCCCTTAGCTTTACCTTGTCTGAGAAGCACTTTATCTGCCCATCCACATGAAGACATGTGGCCTTCAGTAACCTTGGTTGGAGGTCCTTGCTTTTCATCACTTTGAATACCTTTTTTTTTTTTTTTTTTGCTGATATATCTTTTTTTAAAAAATTTTATTGTTGTTGTATTACATCCATCCCCTTTTTGCTCCCCTCTGTCCCCCTCCCCACCCACCCATTCCCCCTAAAGTCAATCCCACCTGTTGTCCATGTCCATGGTTCCTTCATACTAGGTTCTTGTCTAAACTGCTCCCCTTCCTTGCCTCTGCCTTCCCCCTCCCCCCAACCCCCTTCCCCCTGACCACTGAAGGCCTATTTACTGTATTCATATATTTGGTTCTGTTTTGCTTGTTGTTAGTTTTGGTCATTATTGTCCAGTAATGAGTGAGATTGAATACTTCTTGACAGTCCCTTTTTGCCTGCAAAGCTTCTTTTGAGAAATCAATTGACAGGTTTATGGGAACTCCTTTGTAGGTAACTCTTGTCTTTTCTCTTGCTGCTTTTAAGATTCTCTCTTTATCTTGAACCTTTGGCATTTTAATTATGATATGTCTTGGTGTCGTCCTCTTTGGGTCTAGTTTGTTTGGGACTCTGTGCTTCCCGGACTTGTATGTCTACCTCCTTCACCAAATTAGGGGAGTTTTCCTTCATTATTTGCTCACATAAGTTTTCAATTTCTTGCTCTTCCTTTTCTCCTTCTGGCACCCCTATGATTCAGATGTTGATATGTTTAAAGTTATCCCAGAGGTTTCTAAGCTTATCTTTGTCTTTTAAAAATTATTTTTAATTCCTGCTGTTCTGATTGAATCATTTTTCTTCCTTGTGTTCTAAATTGTTGATTTGATTCTTGGTTTCAGCCTCTCCACTATTTGTTCCTATAGATTTTCCTTGGTTTCACTTCATGTAACCATTTCTTCCTGTATGTTTTTGCCATACTCAGTGAGTTCTGGGCGCTTCCTGATCACCAGTATTTTGAATTCTGCCTCTGATAGGTTGGTCATCTCCATATCATTTAGTTCTTTTTCTGGTGTTTCGTTCTTCTTAATTTGAGTCATGTTTATCTTCTTAATTTGGCAGCCTCCCTGTGTTTCTTTCTGTATATTAGGTAGAACTGCTCTGAATCTCTATCTTAGAAAAGGCACCCATCTGGATGAATGTGGCTTCTTTATATCCTTGGTTGTTGGAGTTCCATACAGATTGGTTTTCTGACAGTTCTCGTCATTTGTTTGTTTTGAGGTATAGTTATAATTCTTTCTCCAGTGGCATGAGGAGGCAAAACATATCTACCTATGCCTCCATCATGACCAGAGGTCTGGGCATGCTGTGAACTCTTTACTTGCAAAGGTAATTGGATCAATAACTGCTGGTAAATTCAGAGTATATTTACTTGAATTTTGTAACAATGGCAAAATATTTTGTCTTTCAGCTGCATCATCTGAAGACACCCAGGACTTCTTGCAAAATCCAGGAATAGATGATTTATTCCCTAAAATAATGGTGGTAAGATATGGAAAATGTGTCTTTCATCATGTACACATAATAAAAGTCTTGAAGTTTGATAGTGATAAGATGAAAGGATGTTAATAAGGATAGAACTAAACTGTGACAATTAGTCATAATAAAATTCTTATCAAAATAGGTCAAAGATATTACACATCTTGTGGAAACTCCCACTTTAAGTTAGTTATATTTTGAGCAATGTTTCTAACTGTAAAGACTGAAAACAATTCTGAAATGTTACACATTCTGGGAAAGTAAGTGTGGAATATCTGGAAATTCACATAATCTGTGGTGCAAACACTCATTTGAATTTTCTAAATATAAGGTGGGATTAAACTCTCAGTAGTAAGTTCTTTTAAAATTTATAAGAGATTTATAAGGCAGATATAAAATTTAAATGTGATTAATTGGGCAACCACTTTAGCAATTTATCATTCTAACACTGAGAATATTTTTCTTAATGTATATAATTTTCACAAACTTGGGAGCCCTTTCTTTTACAACCATTTTGGTTTTATAGATATTTTAGAATAGTTATTTGGGAATAAGTGTTCATGTTTAATGAAATTAGAGCTGTCACTAAAGGCCTTTCTATCTTCCATTATTACCAGAATACATATAATGGAGATGGAAATTATCAATGCAAATGGAAAAACTTTAACAAGGAGTCAAATAGTAATAATAAGCGGACTGAGTTTCCAGAAGACCATTATAAAGGTGGAAAAGTTTTTGACCCAAGGTCAAATCACAATATACATCAGGTAACTCATATCATCAAGACAAACAAACAAAGTAAATGCAACAAATATTTTAAGCAATCTTCACATTGTACTGAACAAGAGAATACTTATACTCAGGAAGAAGCTTACAAATGTAATCCTTGTGGGAGAGTCTGCAATCAAATCTTCTACCTAAATAGAGATAAGGAAATCCATACTGGAAAAAAAACTTACAATGAGTGTCGTAAAACATTTAATTGTCCTTCAGGTCTCACTTCCCATCAGATAATTGATACTGGAGCAAAGGCTTACAAATGTAAAGCATGTGACAAAGCCTTTGACCAGCACTCCAAACTCATTCAACATCAGAAAATTCATAATATAGAGAAGTCTTACAAATGTGAAGAATGTGGCAAAACCTTTGGCTACTGGTCAAAACTTTCTCTGCATCAGAGAATCCATACTGGGGAGAAGCCTTATAAATGTAGTGAATGTGGCAAATCCTTTAGCCAGTCTTCAACTCTTGCTGACCATGAGAGAATTCATACTGGAGAAAAGCCTTACAAATGTAAGCAGTGTGGCAAAGCCTTTATTCGGTACTCAAAACTGAATCGTCATCAGATCATTCATAGTGAAGAGAAACCTTACAAATGTAAGGAATGTGGAAAAACCTTTTCTTGGCATTCGTACCTTACTAAACATCAAATAACTCATTCTCAAGAGAAGCCTTACGAATGTGAAAAATGTGGCAAAACTTTCTATTATCGTTGGTGTCTTATGAAACATGAGAGAAATCATAGTGGAGAGAGGCCTTATAAATGTAAGACATGTGGCCAAGCTTTTAAATGGCATTCATGTCTCACTGTACATGAGAGAAGATTTCATACTGGGGAGAAACCTTACAAATGCAAAGAATGTGGTAAAGCCTTTTATGAGCAATCCAAACTTACTCAACACCATAGTATTCATACTGCAGAGAAACCTTATAAATGTGGGACATGTGACAAAGCCTTTAAACGCCATTCATATCTTATTGTACATGAGAAAACTCATACTGGAGAGAAACCTTACAAATGTGGAGAATGTGACAAAGCCTTTAGCCGGTCTGCACACCTTACTCATCACCAGCAGACTCATACTGGAGAGAAGCCTTTTAAATGTAGACAATGTGGCAAAGGCTTTAGCCGGTCTGCACACCTTACTCACCATCAGAAAATTCATACTGGAGAGAAGCCTTATCAATGTGGAGAATGTGGCAAAGCCTTTAGGCAGTCCTCAAAACTTACCAACCATCAGAGAAATCATACTGGAGAAAAGCCTTACAAATGAGGCCTATCTGACAAAGCCTTTAATTGCTCCTCAAAACTTTCTTGACGTCATACCAGAGAGAGTCCTTACAGATGTAAAAAGTATGGTAAAGCCTTTGCTTGGAGTTTGTATCTTACTAAACATGAGATAATTCATTCTCACAAGAAGCATTACAAATGTGGAAAATGTGTTAAAACTTTTATTTACCATTGGAGTCTTACCCAATGATAATTCATACTAGAGAAAAGCTTTATACATGTGAACAATTTGGCAAAGTTTTTAACCTGTGCTCAAAACTTAACACATGGGAATTCATACTAGGGAGAAACCTTAAATTTAAAGGATGTGGGAAATGTATAGCTGGACCTACAGCTGTATTCAGTATCAAGGATTGCACAATGTGGAGGAATTTTATATTCATAAAAAAGGAGGAAAGATTTTTCCCCCTGAAATATACACTTCAATACAAATTAAAGAATTTATGCCTTAAAGTGACTTTAAAGATGTAAAAAATGTATAAAAGTATGGAATTGAAAATTATTTTTAAAATAGCATAGAATTCACAGTAGAAAGTTAAAAATAGTTTTCATGTATTATTCTAAATCCGATTTCTTATTATATACAATAATCCAGTTTAAAAACTAAGAGCTTTTTAGTATGCTTCATCCATCAAGGAGATGGATGTTTCTACATGTCTAAAAAACTGTAGTACAGTTATATTCTATTTTTATATTGACAGTATTTGAGATATTTTGAATAGAAAATAATGTGACTGTTATATCAGTTGATGCCACTATGCTTTTATTCCTAGGGTGTATATGAAATCATGAGCTTTAATGTTGTTGCCTTAAAGATCTGTGAACTTTTGTATATGGTGGGGTCTACTCAGATCTACTTTTCAATGAAAAATTGAGGACATTATAATTCACAATATATGAAGAGGATCTTAATGGAGATGTTGTTCATGGTTGACTTAAATGTTGTTGTATGTCACCATTAAGGGTATCTTTTATTGCATTAGTGTAAGTATAGCAACATTATGAAATTTCACTCCCTTTTCCAATTATATTTAAGTAAAATATTATGTCAGTTAGTTAAAATCCTGATGCATTTTCATAGTAATCATAATTAAAAGTGATAAACACTTAGATTTTATGGTTGAAATTTAAGAAAAGTGGCCTAGGATATCTGAGAAAGTAAATAACTCATCCCCAAGAACATAAAATTATTGTACATTTGTTTAATAAATTAGCCTCTTCTGAAAAACAAAGACTGCACTGTTATCACATTATTATTTCAGAAGAACAACAATTCATAAATGTTTGTAACGTATATATTCACAAATGGTTACACAGTGGGTTTGACAGACTTTAGACTATGTAAACTTAATGTTTTATTAATAAAGCTGAATCAAGTTAAACATGTTCACATATCCAACCTTATTTAAGGTTGTATGTAATAATCTATTTTTTATAATGATCTATTTTGTAATGCTGTGCAGTTATGTCATCTGCAGTCCCTTTTCTTAGTTGTCTTAAACATTAAATAATATGAAAAAATTGTATTTTTCCTTTTTATTGTACCTATTGAAGCATTATAAAAGTTACAATAAAGATGACCCTAAGGGCTTTTTGAGTTCAGCTAAACTACTTAATGGTGTTGCTTTAGTGACATTTTTTTTCTGTAGCTAGGTGCCTTAAACTGGTGCAACCCTCCCCAAGAATTGCATGAACTAGACAACGCTCACAGCATCACAAATAAATTTAAGATCTTGACACGACTCTCTGGCAGCCCCTGTGAGCAACAGTATTCCTTCCATCTCAGGGCTTTCCCCATGTATGGTCCTCAAATAAGACCTCTGCATACCTCACCAAAATCTGGCTCTTTCTGTTTTTTTTGTGAGCAAGATAAACTTAGCTCAAGAACACCAGAGGACTCTGCGTGTGGTACCTAGTAAAGACACCTGCCCTGAGTCTTCTCGGCCAGCATCCTGCCATAACCTTCACATGTGGCCTCTCCGGGCCTGCTGTGTACTCTTCCAGGGCTTGTGAGTAAAAAAGTTGTCTGTTTGAATTTCTCTTGTGTCCTTTTGTGTAACTCCTGCTCACCCTCCAATGCCAGGGGATTCTGCTTAGCAAATGCTCATTTTTTAAAAAGTACAGACAAGTGCAATTTAAGAGTTATTTCTATCTTTTGAGCTTATATTTTCTCAGCCTACATAAATGGATTGATGTGGTTGGACCACAATAAATGCAGTACATACATGTAGTAACTTAAAGATATAATGTAAGAATCAGAGGAATGAGGAAGAAGTGTGTGTGTATGTGTACATGTTTTAAGAAATATAAGGAAATAATGAACCACAATAAATAATATAAACATTCATGATGAGTTAGTAGCTAATGAGAAATCTTAAAAGATTTATAATGTCGATCATTTTCTGTACATTATTACACATTTATTTTTCAAAATTTTGTGACCCTTGGTTTGAGAACCTCAAATTACAATTTGCTGTTTTCCTTTACATTCTGTTTCATATGTTTACCATATATTTTGCTTATGCTATAGATTATGCAATATAGCCTATATAAAATGCTCAATGATTTTTAAATGCTTTTCATAGACATCAGTGGTATACAGAAGTCAACTTAAAAATGGAGGTAAGCCCTGGCTGGTAGCACAGTGGATAAGGCGCTGGCCTGCAAACCCAAAGGTCACAAGTTCGATTCCCTAGCCAGGGCACACGACAAGGTTGCAAAACAGGTCAGGTCTGTGGCTGGAGGCAGGTGAAAAGCAACCATACATTGATGTCTCTCTCCCTTTCTCTCTTCCCCTCTTTCTAAAAATAATTAAATAAAATCTTTTTAAAAAATGGAGGTAATTTTACAGAGAGCAGATGAAGTTTTAGTTTGGTATATATTTTTTTCTTTTATTGGAGAAAAGCACTATTAAAATTTTTTAATTATTCCCAATTCTTCAAAATGCGGTCATCAGTTATTTTTTATTCTCTGCCAATGTGATCAGCTGAAAATTTGGTGTTGTCATTTCAGTGTGTTCTGGCATTTAATGAATTTTTAAAAACACAGGGACATGTTGTTTATATAATGGACACCAATTAAAAGATATATATCAATTGCAGGGACATTGCAGTGCTAGGAAAGAGATAAATAATATCTAGGATGCAGAATTGGCATGGACTCTGCCTGTTCCTAGTCTGTACTGATTGAACTTTAGGAAATGAAATCTATTTTTTATTTTTTAATTTCTTGTTCCTTTCCGTTCTCACATCTTTATTCTCAGCTACAGAGACATCACAGCCATTCTCCTTTCAAGTGCTATGGCCGCAGCAACTCACTGCTGTCCCCCACACACATAAGCCACCCTAGTCTTTCTAAGTTCTGATTAGTAGTTTAGCATTTTTTAAAATGCAATGACACACATGAGAATTGGGTGAATATTTTGCATTATATGTTTATAACATAGGTAGCCCTGCCTACATGAGCAATGTGAGCTATGAAGCAGCCTGTAGAAGCCTGCTACTTGAGCTGGACTTGCAGGTGCCCAGGACAAACTAAGCTGGGAACAAAGGGCAATTAATTGGTGCTGATGCCAGTCCGAAGGCCAAGGGCCACGGAGCAAGAGTCACGGGGTATGCTGAAGCCAGATGCTGCTTTTTTTGCGAGAGGTTCGAAATGCCTGGAGTGTGATTCAAGACAGGCCGTTTGCATGGGGAAGCCACTGTGAAGACTGGGTGGGCCTGCAATTTCGGTGGGGCCAGATATTAGGGAATCCGTGGGCGATGGTTAACAGCAGTAGCCTGGTGGTTGGAGACTCAGATATGGTGCCCGCCTGCTGTGTGAGGAGGGCTCGTGGGGGTTCAGAAGAAGAAAAAACAACGGCCTCTGGCAGCACTTCTGGATTTTTCTTTTTTGTACTTTTTCTCTATGACATTTTTTTCCCTATCCACCTGAACTTTCCCAAATCAAGGCTGCAAAGTGGAGTACTTTTATCGCCAGTAATTGTACCACCTTTGAAATCTTGATTGCAAGAATTTGCTTTTGTAATATCAGTCATATTTCTTCTATTTTCTGTTTTATATCCATTACGATGCCATTTATTTATTTTTATTTTTCAATAAAGGAAGGAAGGGGAGAGGGAAAATGATTGGTTTGTTGGCCCTCATGTATTTATTGTTTGAGTCTTGTATGATTTTAAGAGACAGAGAGAAACATCAATTTGTCATTCCACTTAGTTGTGCATTCAGTGGTTGATTCTGTTACTGAGCAAAGCAGGGCTCATTCACACGACACTGCTAACTAACACTTCTGGCCACCAAACTGTGGGATTTTCCACCACACCAAGCAAATTTCTGGGACACCAGCTGGGTATTAATGGATTCAGTTAACATATTTAATTGAGAGTCATACATTACCAAACATCAGTAAGGAGAAACCTAAGAGAAATTATACAAACAAAGTGTCAAAGATTTCATTTAAAAATTAATTTTAGGGGGAGCATCACAATGTTTTTGATGGAAATCTTACAAATTTTGTAATTACCTTGAAGCCAAACTAAATGGCTCCTAAGTCAAATGCAGTCATCAAGGAAAGACTAGAACCAATGAGAAATGACGTAGAAAGGAGCCCTGGCCCCAACTCCGAATCTTTGAGGTCTCTACCCTCACCTGGTTTGTATTCAGACGCCACCCGTGCAGGAAATGCTTTGCTTTGGTTGCAGGGCTATGCTTTGAGGAAGCACCGCAGGCTCATTTTGGGAGACAAGGGAAAGCAGTTAATGATCACTGAAAGTCATGCAAATCTTCCTGGCTCTGAGCTTCCCGGTTCAACCCAGTGCTCTCGGTGCACATTCCTGCATATGTGAAGCCTGAGGGTCACAATGGGACTTAAAGTACTCACTGCCGCACCTCCTGCAGCCAAAGATCTGGAATACAGGTAAGCTGCCCCCAAACCCTGATCGGTTCGCAGAAACCTTTAGGTTGTCCTGCCGAGGTTTCTCCACCTTTCTTTGTTAAATACAGCCTGCCGCCTGGATTGTTCTACTGCAAACCATTCCCTGGGCAGCTGCCCCATTCCGTGCCCTTTCAAGTCACAGAAGACAACTCGGGTGCAGCAAACCATTTGTGCACCTTGCCACACTGGGCCCCTGCAGCCCGAATTGCTCTCCAGCCTGGAGATGCGCAGGTCCCCTCCTTTACTTACTTCCCCTGCCCTCCATTTAATGAGAAGCACATCAGATAGAGTGGTTTGGAGGACAGCAATGGGAAAGTGGGTGCAGGGACAGAGGCGGTTTAAGGATGCCAACCAGGTGGGGCCTTGCTCCACAAGGGATGGTGTGCTTGTTAAAGCTAGACTGTATCCCTTGTGGTGGTTATTAGTCACTTGAGAACTAAGAAATGCGGTAAGCTGTGTGCACCCCCCATGGAGTTGGACAACTGCTCAGGGTGGAGCATAATTGTTTACTGAGGTGCTCCAAATGATGCTAAAATGAGCCCAGAGATTAGCATGAGAGCTCCGTAATGCATCTGTGAGAGTGGGGAATAGGCTTTGCTCAGGGTAGATGATGGAATGCTCTGTTGGGTTTGGGGGTGTAGGAGAGCCCCTATTGCTGTACCCATTTGTGGACTGTTGTGGGAGGAGAGAGTACATGAAAACGGGAGGCTGACAGTTTGGTCTCCATGGAGGAGTTTATTGTTGCTGACGCCTCAGAGACAGAGGAGAGGAGAGGGTGACCCTTTCAGCATTTCCAGGTGCTTCTGCCAGTGATCATGGTGGGATTAGAAAACAGGGCTGTGCTGAGTGAGGCCTTTGAAGGCACATCCCCAAAATGCAAACTTGACTCCTTAGCATATACTCACCTGAGAAAAGAACCCAGGGCAGGAGCAGGTTGCCATGGCGGCTTCTCAGGTAAACAATGAGTCCTGGGTCAGGGGACTATGTTTGCTTTTCCTCCTAACATCAATAGCTTAGAACCTGCAACCTTTATTTCTCTGCTGATGTTCATGGGTAATGAGGCTTTCATTTAGTTACTTATTTTCTTTTCGTTTTCTGATCGCTAAGGTCAGCAGTTTATATACATCGCTTTTCTCCTTTGTCCAGAGCCTTCTCTGGATTGTCTTTTTCTAGGCTGCCCAAGGTCAAGGAGAACTTCTGCCTTTAATTAACAGCCTTCAACCACTGAACATATTCCCCCTGTTCAATTTCCCAAGATCAACCTGGGAAGACACCTATGTCCAATATTTCTGTTGGGATGAGCTCAGAGGGTCAGGTATCAGTGAAGAAGGGACATGTAGGTTTTTTGTTCATGTGGCTGCAGAGGGGTAAGGAAATGCACATGTTACCCGTTAGAATAACTGAATGTTCTGACAAAGAAGAATTAATATGAGACTTGCTCACTGAGTTATTAAGAAAGTCTTGCTACTGAAATGCACAGTTAGTGGACTGAACATGAAAGGCACAGGTGGGTTGCCAATGGCAAAAAGTAATATTTATGATTATTTCACATAATGACTTTCTTACTGATGTATTTTTATCAGTAACGTCACACCAATAAAGGCATGTCCTTCTGCGTGCCTCAGTCACCGCCTATCCATTGTTCCAGTCTACCTGATACTTGACTGAGGTACTCTCTTCAGTGTAGAGTTTAGTTTTTCTTTATCATTAACAAGGGTATAACAGGGAATTATTGAGAAATGTGAAAAAAAAAACTATCACATTTCATCTGTAAACTTCTGTTGTCTTTTCAATTTGTTTGTTTGGGAAACTGAAGTCCTTATTATTTTTTCTTCCTGGAGATCATTAGCTTTTAACATAGAGGATTAAGTCCATCAGACCTTGTTTGTGTAAATTTTTGTTACATTACATACGCATGTCACAGACATACTCTATGTTATCACTTTTTGTATTTTCAGAAAAGTTTATAAGCATCATATTATAAACATACGTTCAATTCAGTAAATTTTCTAAGATCTAGCTCTCCAGTAATGACAGGGAAACATTTTCAAAGAAATGAAAGACTAAGAAACACTAGCTCTAACTTCTTTTCTATCATTATGTCTGTTTTTCTCCTTATTGTGTTTATAAAACACAAAGGGTATGATCCACAGATAAGAAATATGCAAGTTAATATCTACTATTGCCTCCTGTAGCACTTTTGAGGATGGTCTCAGCAGGTCTTGGATCAAGCACATACTACATATACATTCTAAAGAAATATGTAAAAGGTTATTTCCAATACAGGGTATTTTATTCTCAGAACTAATGTGAGTTTTGAAACTTAAGATATATTTTACCCTAATATTTTAGTGAGCTTTTACTATTTTCAGTAAATAAATTATATCCTCAAATGGATTAAAATTTGGAAGATAAACTGCTCTTGAGCAAAACTAAACAACCCTTCTCCTGTCCCTCTTCCCCGCCTCCCAGGACCAACCGCACTTCCTCAGAGCTTTGCTCCCTGCACACCCATTACCATTGCTCTATAGATGAAATCTTCCAAGAAGGAAACATATTTCATAGTAGATGTTGACTAGAAGATACAATAACAAAATTATTAAGTGTAGGGAGGGACATAAAAGTATTGGATATTTGATAATTATATTTTAGGCACATATTACAGAGAATATACCTCCCTACTAAATGGTGCAAAATGAGTGATTCTTGAGGCAAAAATAAATTCAAATCTGTCCTTGACATTCTATGTTTTACAAGCTTAGTTATAACTTAAACATTAGGAAATACAACACAAAAAAAGGGTAAGGTTAACATTTTGAACTAAAAAGTAAGCTTTTTAGTTACTGGCCTGAGGAATCTATAATGAATTTGAAATTACATTTCATATTTCATTTGGCTATGGCTGATTGCAGTATATTATGATGTGAAGAAATTTATATCAAAGGTATTTAAAACTAATTCATTCCAAGTATGGTACAGAACATTTATTTAATGTAATTTATAACAATTTAAAATCTTATTTTCTTTCTAAAAGCAATGCATATTGTCTTAAGTCATTAGATTTTTTAGTTGCCTCATCTAATAGTACATGTGATGTCTGTATTAAGACTCTTAAAGAGCCTGTTGAGTTGTGGGCTCCCTGATGAGTGGGGAATAGAAAGAAAATGCTGCCAAGTGTGTGTGTGTGTGTGTGTGTGTGTGTGTGTGTGCGTGTGTGTGATTGTCTCTCCTACCCAGGGCGAGCTGTGTATTTCACATTCTCGTTCTTCATTGTTAACAGAAATAATTGCAGTAGTTGTTTAAGAAAACTGTTTCTATGAATTCTAATAGCAGAAGCCTTTCTGGACTCAACAGCCTCCCAACCTCTAGTTTCTCAAGAGATCCCAGTTCCTAATAGAGTTGCTTCATCCTCACTAGCAGGAAATACTTGCACTGTTGTGCAAAAGTAATAGCTTTCCACTGAAACCTTTTCTTTCTTTTCTTTTTTAAAGATCTTATTATATTCACAGAGAAGGGCAGGGAGGGAAAAAGAAAGGGAGAGAAGCATCAGTGTATGGTTGCCTTTCACCTGCCTCCAGCCAAGGGCTTGGCTGGAGACCTGGCTTGCAACCTGGTTATGTGCCCTGGCTGGGAATCGAACCAGTGACCTTGGAGTTCACAGGCCAGAGCCCATCCCCTGAGCCACCCCAGCCAGGGCTGAAACCTTTTCAAAGGTATTAAGAAACAACTTACTTTCTCCAAGTGGCTCACATAAATGTATGCTTTCACCTTGTATCTGTTCAACAGTAGCAACTTACATTGGTTTGGAAGCTTAAGATGAAATGGAAGCCAGTCTTTTAGGGTACATGCACATTGGCCTTCTCAGTGTGCCGGCCATGGAAATAAAGTGCCCGTAAAGATTCACAACCTGCGTCTACTTTCTGGGGCTGGGGGTGACGGGCAGAAGGAATGCTGGCTTTTTGGGCTTCTATACCAGCCTTCTCAACCCTGAAAATGAACTTCGAAGGCAAAAGTTCAGGCCTCTTCCAGGCAGGGTCACAGGATGGCACTGATTGACCTTCTGGGTGTCCCTGTGCTCCTGGTCTCCCGTCCTGTCTCGCCTCCAGCCCCTGGTGCTTTGCTCGCCCCCCACCCCCCTGCTCACGCGTCCCCTTCCCACCCCTCCACCTGGACCCTGACCCCGCCCTCACCGCCCCAGCGCTGAGCGGACGCCTTGGCTCCGCCCCTTCGCTGACGTCACGAGCACGCGCAGTTGCTCACCCGACGCGGAAGCCTCTGTGGAGTCGGAGGAGATCAGGCGTTCCTGGCAGGTTTTGGCTTTTCCGCTTGCAGCATGATTTTCTCAGCCCTCCTTCCTACGCAGGGGCCGTCTGAGGGTCACCGCAGGCGGCGGAGCCCCCGCTGCGAGCCTCCTACAGCGGTGAGTCGGGCGGCCCCCGGGAGACTCCGTGTTCGATCCCGGGGAAACTCTCGAGGCCCAGCCGCCCGTGGTCTCCCCGCCGCGGGGTCCCTGGCTGAAAGCCTTTCCCTGGGCAGCCCCTGGGGAGACTTGGTGACGCCCGCGGCCCCCGGAGGCCGGACCGCACCTGGGCCTGGGGTCTGCAGGCCCCTCCGCGCTCGGAGGAGAGACCCCGATCTCGGGAGGAGCGCCCTTTCCATGGGGTGGAGCTTAGGAGGGGAGATCAGTGTGTCCCCCCCCAGAGGTGACCTGACCCCGCCCCTCAGTCCAGTGGGCGGGGCTTTGGGGAAGCGGTGAGGGCGAAGGGGCTGCCGGGAAGGCGGCGGAAGTGGCTGTGAGGGGTTCGGGAGGCGGGCGGTGAGACACGCGAAGTGAGAGGGAGGAAAGGTCAGTGAGAGGCCGAAAGAGACGGCAGCGTGGGGGGTGTGAGGAGGCGGACACAGCGCTGTTGGAGTAAAACGGGACCTGGGGACAGTAGCCCGAGGCGGAAGACGGGGGACAAACGCGAGGAGATGGAGCAGCCCCGCAGAGACGAGGGGCGCTGACAGGGAAGGGGGCGCCTGCAGCGAGCAGACGTGGCGGCGCTTCCCAGGGAGGGAGCGGTTCTCAGGGGAAGCGATGGGGGAGCGAGAGCGGCCAGGGCCGTCAGGGAGACGGATCAGCGGGAGGAACAGCGCTGAAGTGAGTCGGCTGGGGGGCTTTCCTGTCGGGGCCTCCGAGGGGACGCGCTTCGGGGGAGGGAGGCGGACGTGCGGGGCTCGCGAGCCAACAGCGAGGGGACAGGCGCGTCCGCGAGAGAATAACTGAATGTCTCTTATTCAGACATGACTGGATGATGCTTTTTTTCCCTCAGGAAACTTAACAACCTTAGATCTTTTTTTTTTTCTTTTCCTGTTCAACGAATTTACCTTGTTAGTTCTGCATTTTACCGTCAATTAAACACACAGACACATAGTGAGATTAAGCTTAGCAGAATATCTGCTTTTTTGGGGAGTAGGCAGTCACGTTTGTCACAAGCATGAGTGAGCTCTCTTCACCGGCACGCGCTTCGTCGCCTTTTCCAAACCTGAGGTGGGCTCAGTGCTGGTTCAACGTGGACCGGAGGGCACCTTCACCCTAAAAAGGACGTTCCACCCCGTTTTCCTTCTAAGGATATTGCGTCTAGTTTGAATTTCGAGCCCTGTGACATCCTTTCTGCTGTTTGCCTTGATTGAAACATCTCTTGGTACTTCGTCAATAATATCAGTGTATTTGGTGTGCAGTTGGTAAGGATATCAATTGTTTTTTAAGGTTTTATTTATTTTTATTTTTATTTATATTTTTAATTTTATTGTTGTTGTATTACATCCATCCCTTTTTTGCTCCCCTCTGTCCCCCCACCCACCCACCCATTCCCCCCAAAGTCAATCCCACCTGTTGTCCATGTCCATGGTTCTTTTATACTAGGTTCTTGTCTAAGCTGCTCCCCTTCTTTGCCTCTCCCTCTCCCTCAGGTTTTATTTATTTTTAGAGGGGAGGGCAGGAAGGGAGAGAAAGATGCATCTGTTGCTTCTCACATACCCTCAGGCAGGAACTAGGCTGGCAACCCAGGAAGGGGCCCCAGCGAGACTGAAACCCATGACCCTTTAGTTGGCGGGATGACCCTCAGCCCCTGAGCCATACCAGCCAAGGCAGATTGCAGTGGCCATAGTTGTCAGAACCTCGTTTCCCGGGTTCATCTACTATCCAGCAGTTAAAGGAGCTGTTCCCCTCAAGTCCTTTTTTCCCCCCATTTTCTGAACCTAACTGAAGGATGGTCTGGGCTGACATGAAATGTGTTTCCCATAAAGCCCGTTATTCATTCTGTAATTTGGTGACTGTGCTTTCATCGCTAGGGTTTTTTAAAGTTGTCGGTACCAGAACTTGCATTTATCATTTCATGCTTTGAATGTAATTCTTTCAGGTATTTTTTTTTTCCTGCAAAATAAAATAATTGTGCCTAGGGAGCCTGTCATTTTACAGGGGTGCCAAACTCATTTTCACCAGGGTCCCCAGTAGCCTTGAGTTTGCCTTCAAAATGCTGAATGTAATTTTTTTTTCTCATTTTTTTTTTATTGTATTACATCCATCACCTTGAATGTAATTTTAAGACTGTAAATATGTAACTGCTCCTTAACAGCTAAGCAAGCTGGGGCCAGATGAAACAAGGTGGAGGACCAGGTTTAGCCCCTGGGCCTTATGTTTGCCACACAGTGTTTTAGAAGTTTCTGTCCAAAGTCCTCACTGTACCCAGAGGTCTGAAATGTGCTGGGTCTGACATGTCTGGCCCAGCGCTACAGAAAACAGCTCTGGGGGAGCAACACAGGCACTAGGAGGGTATTAGATAAAAATACCATTTCAGGGGCCCCACTGCAGACCTGCAGAATTTTAACTTAGAGTGGGGTCCTCACTCCCTAGGGCTCTGCATGCTTATTAATCCTAAACTGTTACCTTTCAATGTCCTATTTAATCACCCGAGGAGTTTTAAGAAATGCTACCAGCCTGCCATCCTCCACAGAGTGGGACAGCTGCTCTGGGTGGGGCATCATTGTTGAACGAGCTGCTCCAGGTGATGCTAACGTGAGTCCAGGGATTAGCGGGTATGTTTTGGGATGCATTTCTAAAAATACTCACCTGGGGATATGGTTATTGTATTTAGAGAGAGAGAGAGAGAGAGAGAGGTGTAGAGAACATTGATTATGAAAGAGAAACCGTGATGAGCTTCTTCCTGCTTGTGCCTGGACCAGGGTTCAAACCTACAGCCTAGATAAGTACTCTAACCTGCAATCAAACCCACACCCTTTTGTGTGTACGGACAGTGGTAGACCAACTGAGCCTCCAGGTCAGGCTATTAACTAATTAATTTATTTATTAACATTGTATTCTATGAATTATGCTATTACAGTTGTCCTGGTTTTTCCCACTATGTCCCACACCTCTCAGCACTCCCCATTCCCTCATGCAATCCTCCCACCATTGTTAATGTTTAGGCTTACTCAATTTTCTGTAGTATACTTTTCATCCCCATGGCTATTCTGTAACTACCCACTTGTACTTTTCTTTCTTTTAAAGATTTTGTTTTCTTAGATTGAGGTAAAGGGAGAAAGAGGGAGAAAAACATCTATCTGTGAGAGAAATAGTCTTCAGTTGCTTCTTGCAAGCCCCAGGGGGCCTGGCTAGCAACTTAAGCATATGCCCTGACTGGGAATTGAACCAGTGAGCTTTGGTTCGCTGGCCGCCTTGTTATCCCCTAAGCCACACTAGTCAGAGCTGTACCTTTTTTTTTTTTTTTTTTTTTTTTTTTTTTTTTTTTTTTTTTTTTTTTTTTTTTTTTTTTTTTTTTTTTTTTTTTTTTTTTAAGATTTTATTATTTTTAGAGGGAGGGGAAGGGATGGAGGCAGAGAGGGAGAGAGACATCAATGTATGGTTGCCTTTCACCTGCCTCCAGCTACGGAGCTGGCTGGAGACTTGGCTTACAACCTGGTTATGTGCCCTGGTTGGGAATCGAACCAGCAACCTTTGGGTTCACAAGCTGGCGCCTTATCCACTGTGCCACCAGCCAGGGCCAGAGCTGTACTTCTTAAAACCCTTGCCTCTTCACCTATTCCCACACAACTCCCTCTCCATCTAGCAACCACTAGTGCTCTCTCTACCCATGATTCTGTCTCTGTTCTTATGTGTTAGTTTGTTTTTTTAGATTCAATTGTATATAGTTGTTGCCATTTTATACTTCATAGTTTCAATCTTCTTAAATTAGTCCCTTTAATAGTTCATATAAGGGTTTGGTGATGATGAATATCTTTAGTTTTTTCCTGTCTGGGAAGTTCTTTATCTGCCCTTCGATTCTAAACTATAGCTTTGCTGGGTAGAGCACTCTTGATTGATTGTAGGTCCCTGCTTTTCATGACTTGAACTATTTCTGGCTCATCTTTCTTTTTTAGCCTACAAAGTATCTTTTGAGAAATCAGCTGACAGTTTTATGGGAATTATATACAGGACAACTAATTCCTTTTCTCTTGCGGCCTTTACGATTCTCTCTCAATTTTTAACCTTTGGCACTTTAATTGATGTGTCTTGAAGTGGGCCTCTTTCTGTCCATCTTGTTTGGGACCCTCTGCTTCCTGGACCTGCATGTCTGTTTTCTTTCCCAAAAGAGAGAAATGTTCTTTCATTGTTTTTTCAAATATATTTCCAGTTTCTTGCTCTTACTCTTCTTCTGCAACCCTATGATATAAATGTTGGATTTTTTGAAGTTGACCCAGAGGCTGCTTATTGCTATCCTCATTTGTTTGGATTCTTTTTTTCTTCTTGTTATTTTGATTGGTTGTTTGTTTTTTGCTTCATTATGTTCCAAATGATTGATTTAATTGTCAGCTTCATCCACTGTACTGTTGTTTTTCTGTAAATTATTCTTAAGTTTCATTAGTGTAGCCTTCATTTCTTACTGGCTCTTTTTTTATGCTTTTGCGGTCCTCACTAAGTTCCTTGAGCTTCCTTATAACCAGTGTTTTGAACCCTGCATCTGATAGATTGCTTATCTGCATTTTGTTTAGCTCTTTTTTATTTTTTCAAGATTTTATTAATTATTTTTAGAGAGAGGGAAAGGGAGGAAGGAAGAAAGGAAGAGAAAGAAACACCAATGTATGGTTGCCTTTCACCTGCCTCCAGCTGGGAACCTGGCTGGAGACCTGGCTTGCAACCTGGTCATGTGCCCTGGCTGGGAATTGAAGCAGGGACACTTGGGTTCTCATGTCAGTAGTGCTCAATCCACTGAGCCACACCAGCCAAGGCTTTTTTTCTTTTTCTTTCTTTTTTTTTTTTTTTGAGTTTTGATCTGTTCTTACATTTGGGCAATGTTTCTTTGTCTCCATGTTTTGTCAGCCTCCCTGTGTTTGTTTCTATATCAGGTTGAGCTGCGTTCACTCTGTATCTGGTAGAGTGGCCTAATGTAGCAGGTGTCCCATAGGTCCAATTGCACAGCCTTTCCTATCACCCAAGGCTCCCCAAGGCCATGAAGAATTTTTGCCTTGAATTAATGACTTTCAGTTACTAAAAATGTCCCCTTTCTGACAGATGTACCTGAGAAGGCACCCATGTCCAACATTTCTGCTGGGATAGGCTCAGAGGTTGGGGTATTGATGAAGAATTTAAATGTGCAGGGTTGAGGTTCATGTGGCTACAGCATTAGCACTGTGGGACAAGAATAAAAAATGCTCATTTTACATGTCAGGGTAGCTCAGAAAGTTCTGAAAAAGAAGCGTAGATAGAAGAGACTAACTTACTAGTTTGGTACAAAACATTAAAAAAAAAAAGATTTTATTATTTCCAGAGAGAAAGGAAGAGAGAGAAGCAGAGAGGGAGAGAAACATCAATGTATGGTTGCCTTTCACCTGCCTCCAGCTGTGGACCTGGCTGGAGACCTGGCTTGCAACTTGGTCATGTGCCCTGGGTGGGAATCAAACCAGTGACCTCTGAGTTTGCAGGCTGGTGCCAATCCACTGAGCCACCAGCCAGGGCCCAAAACTCTTGCTATTTAAATGCACAACAAGAACAGTGTTCGTGTCCACACATGGAAGTTGCACGTGCTTTGATATTTCCAAAAATAAATATTTATTCACGAACATTTATATAATGATTTCTTTCAGTTTTAAATTTTTTAAAAGATTTTTTGAAAAAGTATTTTTTTTTTTTAATTTTATTGTTGTATTACATCCATCCCCTTTTTGCTCCCCTCTGTCCCCCTCCCCATGAAAAAGTAATTTGAGAGAGGGGAAGGGAGAGAGAAAAAGAGGGAGATGAACATTGATGTGCAAGAGAAACATGGTTCAGTTGCCTCTTGCACAGCCCCAGTTGGAGACCTGACTTGCAACCCTGGTCTGTGCCCTGAAGGGGAACCAAGCTGATGACCTTGGGTTTGCAGGCCAGTGTTCCATCCACTGAGCCTTCTCAGCCAGGTTAATTTCTTTTCTTACATATTTTTTTAGTAATGTCACAGCAGTGATGACATGTCTTTGTGTGTGCTTCAGTTAGCTGATACACACTGTTCCAATCTACCTTATAATTGTTTGGCTGAGGTGGTCTCTTCACCAATAGTCAATAGTTTCCCTTCATCATTATCAAGGGTCCAGCAGGGAATTATTGAGAGATTTGGAAAAGGACCATCATACTTCATCTGGAAATGCCCATTAGTTTTAGTTTGCTTTGGAAAATGAAGGCCCTACTTTTAGATTTTATTTACTTTTAGACAGGGAGGAAGGGAGAAATAAAGGAAGAGAAACATCAATGTGCAAGTGAAACATAGATTGGTTGGCTCTCACCTGCCTCCAAGAAAGCACCTGACCTTCAATTTAGGCATATGCCCTGGCTGAGAATCAACCTGGTAACCCATCAGTTCTCAGCCAGTACTCAGTACCCTGAGCCATAGAGATTTACAGCATCACAGAAAAAAACATTTCATTAACATAAAAATTCCATTTTCTATCACTTCCTATTTGTACCCAGTTTCTTTTTTTTTTTTTAATTAATTATTTTTTTTTTTTAAAGATTTTATTTCATTATTTTTTAGAAAGAGGGGAAGGGAGAGAGGCAGAGAGGGAGAAAGACATCAGTGTATGGTTGTGTTTTACCTGCTTCCAGCCACAGACCTGATTGGAGACCTGGTTTGCAACCTGGATATGTGCCCTGGCTGGGGAATCGAACCTGCGACCTTTGGGTTCACAGGCCGGCACCTTAACCACTGTGCTACCAGCCAGGGCTTGTACCCAGTTTCAATATGTGTGTCTATGTGCCAAAAATGTTAACAATTGAACTATTTAGTGTCCTTATTCTCTTAAAACATTTTTTAAAGAGATTTTAATATTTTTAGAGAGAGGTGTAGGGAGAAAGGCAAGAGAGGGAGAGAGACATCAATGTATGGTTGCCTTTCACCTGCCTCCAGCTATAGATCTGGTTGAAGACCTGGCTTGCAACCTGGTTATGTGCTCTGGCTGGGAATCGAACCAGTGACCTTTGGATTCACAGACCGGCACCTTATCCACTGTGCCACCAACCAGGGCTTAAAATGTTTTCATTCTAAGTTAAAGGAACTGTGATGAACATTTGTGAGATCTCTGTATGTGTATTTGACTGCTTTTGAAAAATTTTAGATCAAGTTTGGAATAAATTTCAAGGTCTATATTTTACTCTTTCAGAAAATATTATAATGGGGAGACTGATGTTCTAAGATTATCTTCACAAAATTTTCAGATAATATTTTGGCTGTTATGTTTCTTATTCCTTGAGAAGTATAAATTCTGTAAAAGTCCTTCAATTCAAAATCACGTGTGAATTATTTTCTGTTTTCCCTTCTGTGATATTCAGAAGTATGGCACATGGACCAGAGACAATGGTGTCACTAGAAAAAATGAGCTTGTTAAAGATGTGGAAACACTGGCCCCATCCCTGAACTTCTATATCAGAATCTCCATTGTTGACAGAACTGCAATTCTTTTTTGTCTGAATTAAAATGAAGAAGTACTTACACTTCCAACTTACCACAATTTATCATGAATAATACAAATACACCACTGAACAATCCATATGGCTGTGTCTAATGTTCATTTAAAAGGTTATTTTTCTGAAAGGTCTCTGCAGTGCATTTGTAGGCCTGTTCATTCTCATTTCTCAGTGTTAGAATGTACATTAGAGAATATTACTGGGCCAAAATGATCTTACTAGATGATACAGTATCCTTGGTTCAACCCACTTCTAACATATTAACTCTTGGTGGCCCCTTGGTGAACACATCTCTTTTTTTTTCCCAGGGATTGTTGACATTCAGGGATGTGTCAGTAGATTTCTCTCAGGAGGAGTGGGAATGCCTGGACCCAGCTCAGCGAAAATTGTACATTGACGTGATGTTGGAGAACTACAGGAACCTTTTCTCAGTGGGTGAGGGTGAGTTCCTTTTGGACTTCCTATTCCACCAGCAGGGTTTTGTTTTCTTCATTAGTTTAACATCTTTTGGGACTTCTGCGTTGTATGGTAGCCTCTCAGATTCATGCTTTCAAGGGAGAAATAAAAGGTTATTCTTATTCTACCAGTCTTCTGACCTGATTACAAAGATGATTATAAATGGAAAGGTCTCTATCAAAACTGTTTCTTTTATAAACAGGTTATGTTTTCCCTAAGCCAGTCCTGGTCACTGTTGTGGAGCAAGAAAAGGAACACTGGTATGTTCAGAAGATAAAGACAATATCCACCCACTCAAGTATGTGCGAATGGACAGCAGGTGACACAGGTGAGAGGCTCAATGGTCACAGGACACCGGACTTAAAAGTGTGATTTGGGAAGCTGTGCTTCAGTGCAAAGGATTTTGAAAAGCCCAGGTTTATTTTTATTGCTGCCATAGAGGGCCAGCTGGTCTCCAACATGTCCCTTGCTCCTATATCATCTTGGGATTCTATTTCTACTCCAG
The DNA here is from genome assembly GCA_004026585.1 of Noctilio leporinus. Lineage (NCBI taxonomy): Eukaryota > Metazoa > Chordata > Mammalia > Chiroptera > Noctilionidae > Noctilio > Noctilio leporinus. Next base: position 39,369 of record PVIW01008448.1, read on the forward strand.
TGGCTTATGTCACTCTATTAGCACTTAGGGCCTAAGTCCTCCCCTTTGACTGTGAGTGCCACCATGGTCTGGCTCCTCTTCCATTGTGTTAGGGACCTGGGAAAATATGTGCATGTTACTGAGAAATTGTAAGTTCAGCCTGGGTTTTTTAGTGTTGTTTTTGGCTCATGTATGGATTTTATGAAGTGGTTGAAATCCTGGAATGTGTCTCAGACCTCCCAGGAAATCTGGGGACAGATGTCATGTTTTCTGGTGTATAAGTTCTAATCCTGTGAGGTTTCAAACAAGACCCCAAAAGCTTAGATTCAGTGATTTGATGCCAGTTCAATGCACCTCCCCAACATGAGATAATCTGACTTTCTGTTTTCCTTCACAATGTCGTCTCCCTTTTGTATAAACTATCATATGAAATTTCCAGTTTGTATGCTTTAATTACATTTTGTTAGAATTGTTTAATTCATTTCTTTACCCTAAAGAGTTCTTTAATAAGTTACTGCCATAGACAACTTAGAACATTGACCCGTTGTATAGGAAAGTCTTTATTGTTATCCTGATTTCTTTATCACTATCATTTCATCATTCTCTCTTGTCTAGTCCAATGAGACTGTGCCTAATGTGTTTTCACTTTCTGATTAGACCTTGGTTAGATTTTGGTTTTTATATTAAGTGCTGGGACAACGTGCCTGACTGTGTTCCTTTGGCCAGATGTGAGTTATACAATTATTAGGCACTTCAGTTGTAGTGTATGTGTGCCAAAGTGAGCATATTATTAGGCACTTCATATTTAAGAACATGTTCAGTGGTTCTTACCTGGTTGGCCCCATGAGTGTGTCATTTGTAGAAGTGGTAGAGTTGTCATCCCATATTGTCATAAGCTGCCCACTGGGTGCACTGGCTGTGGGTCTTCTCTTCAGGTGCAAGGTCACCCACCACCTATGAACTGCCTGGTTCCATCCAGAACCAGTTACAGACTGATATGCTTATGCTCCTACTTACTGTGGGCATGGAGGAGCCCAGGAGAGACCAAGATACCACCTGAGGCCAGCTGCAGCTAGTGCCATGTCCATGGCCACTGACTGAGAGATATGGGGCATGGAGAGGCCATTTGTGTCTGAGATTAGGGATAGTCTGAAGCATGAGGCAAAAGAGACCACGTATCAGGAAAAGCCGCTACATGGTGTGAGTGTGCTGTCAAGTTGAGTGGGCAGGGTCTCGGAATCACTAGGACAGGACAACAGTGTTAGCCATGTAGACAAAGACTCAAATATGGCATCTGCCCGCTAGTTCTGTGGTGGAGAGGGCTCAGCAAGGAAATAATGGCCCCTGCCAGCACTGCTTTGTAGAAGAAAGCTGCTTCTCCAGTCTTTGTGCTAAAGCCAGACAATTCAGTTCCTCTGCATATGTCCCTGGGTCATTTCAAGCTGCTGTTCTAATGCTGGACTTGAGAGCTATCAAGTCCCAGTAAGTCTGTGTGCAACCCTTTAAGAGGAAGACTTGGACACCAGCACCCACCAGTCTCTCGCAGCCACAGTTCCCACTTGTGTTCCATCATGTTGTCTTTTTTATGATAGATAGGTTCCCCAACTTCAGTTGATTGCACTTTTGTTTTTTATTTATATCTTAAGGACATGAATGATAGTTTTCCACTCAGTGCACATAAGACATGTGTGACAATCAAGTACATATCAGCCATATGTCAGCTGCCATGAAAAATTAATGTGCACATTGTGTGATTTTACCCTACTTTGTTATGGCTTATCTACCTTGTTTTTTTCTGTGCTTGATCAATGGTTGATTGATTCTTTGTGTGTCAGAAATAGTCTTAATTTTGTCTGTTTCATGGCTGAATTTGTATTCCGTTCATGGGAAATAAATTTTCAAGGCCTTGCTCATGTGGCCAAGTGGATTGAGCACCAGCCTGCAAACCAAAGATCTTCAGGTTTGATTCTTAGTCGTAGTACATGCCTGGTTGAGCAGCAGGTCTCCAGTTGGGGGTGTGTGAGACGCAACCATACATTGATGTTTCTCCCCTGTTTTTTCCCCTCCTTTCTCCTCTCTTTCTAAAAATAAGTCAGAACTTTAAAAATTAATTTTTCTAAGAAATATAACACTTTTCTAAAATGAATGAAATTCTTGCAAAGTTTTAAAACTATGTCTTTTATATACTATTATTTTAAGTTTTTATAAAAAACCACCCTGACCCTTGTTCATCATTAAGTGGGCATTGTCCCAAAATGTAAAGGTTGCTGATTCGATTCCTGGTCAGGAGATGTACATGCATGTGTTTTTTTTTATGTGCCGAATAATATTTCTTTTCTGTATTTCAGTTTACTTTATTCAACTGTTGACAATTTCATTCCTTCCAATGTTGGGATATTATAAATGAAGGTTCTATAAATAGTCACCAGTAGGCTTTTGTGTAGGTAAGAGTTTTTAGATGTTTGGTTAAACACTAAGGAGTGTAATTACTGGATTATGTAATAAGTGTATGTTTAAGTTTTTAAATATATAGATTTTATCATATATACTATTGCATTTGTCCCAGTTCTTTCCACTTTGCACATGTGTACCCAGCCCACCCCCTTATGTTTAGGTTTGTGAGAACCCTCAAACTCTCCTCCTAAAGGAGGAGAATGTACTATTTTACATTTTTACCAGCAATGAATGAGAGTTGCGTTTGTTCCACATTCACAGTAGCATTTGCTGTTGTCAGGGTTCTGGATTCCTTTTCCAATAGGGGTTTAGTGTTGCTTGAATGTGCTGTTTGTATAATTTTCATTGTTTTAATGTACATTTCCTCAGTGGGAAGGTGTGGAAGATGTATGTGGAGTAATTTTTATAATATATTTATTTTTGAAGGACAGGAAGGGAGGGAGAAAGTGCGGGAGAGAAACATCCATATGCTACTGATACTTTCATCAGTTTCTTCTCATACACCCTCAACCAGGGACTCTGCCTGCAACCCAGGCATGTGCCCTGACTGGGAATCCAACCTACCAACTTTTCACTTCGCAGGTGGATCCAATCTACTGAGCCACACTAGTTAGGGCTGTAGATACTAAATTAATTTATATGTTATTAGTGTGCTTTCTGTGAAGGTGTTTCTCCGTTTTAGTCATGTTTGGTTTGTTTTTTTTTGGTCCCTGGTAAACTTCAAAACATCTTTGTATGTGTTCCATAATAGTCTTGTACATGTTGTCTTCTACATTTTTTTCCAGTTTGTGGCTCCTCTATTTTTTCTCGTGATGAGAATCACTTTGTTTGTTTTCTTTAAAGATTGCTTTGAGACATGGCAATTTATATTATAACAGTATGGATTGGAAAAGAAAATTGGTAATGAATTTGCCTTAAAGTGTGAAGGGTATAAAATTAATTTTAAAAAATATTTTATTTATTATTTTTCAGAGAGAGGGGAAGGAAGAGAGGGGGAGAAACATCAATGTATGGTTGCCTTTCACCTGCCTTCAGCTACAGACCTGGCTGGAAAACTGGCTTGCAACCTAGTTATGTTGCCCTGGCTGGGAATCAAACCAGTGACCTTTGGGTTCACAAGCTGGTGCCTTATCCACTGTGCCACCAGCCAGGGCTGATAATTTTGTTTTATGTTCAATAACATGGATGGTATATTTGCAGTTTTACCTAAATTTTGAAATGGACACATAGTGAGTCATGGCTTTAAGGGGACCCATTGAGATACAACTTCTTTGATGTTGTATTTCAACCAAAATAAAATCTAATGTATTCCAGAGTTTTAGTACCATTAGAAAAATGGTCATTTTTTCCCTTCTGTTCTATAGCTTCACTTTAGGTGAATGACATTTCAGTGGACATAGTGCTACATATACCATTTTAATTTATATTCTTGTATAGTTTGGATAACTCCCCCAAAATGGAATTGCTCTGTTATATGGTGCTTAAATTTTTGAGAAGTTTTTGTCTTGTTTTCTGTCATGGCTACACCAGTTTATTTGTAATCTTACTGACAGTGCATGTGGGTTCTCATTTCTTCATATCATTGCCAATTCTTGTTGTTTGCTAATTTATCTCCTTAAATTTGTTTTACTTATTTACTTTTAGAGAGAGGAAGGGAGGGAGAAACAAAGGAACAGAGACATCAATATGTGAGAAATACACCCATTAATTTTCTCTCACGCCCCCAACTGAGGACCTGGCTTGCAATCCAGGCATGTTCCATGTCTGGGACTCAAACCTGAGACCTTTTGGTTTGCAGATCAGCCCTCAGTCTACTGAACCATACCTGTTAGGGCTCTTAATTTATTAATAGTTGCTCTCTTTGTACATGTGTGCTGGTATTTCACTGTTGTTTCATTTACTTCTCTCTGAATATGAATGATGTTGAACATCATTTCATATATTTTTTAGGTATCTTTCTTTTCAAATATGTTTTAATGATTATACTATTATAGTTGTCTCAATTTTTTCCCTTTTGTCCCCCTCTTCCCAGTACCATCCTTCCCTCTAGCAATCTCCCCTCTTCCTTAGTATATATCCATGGGTCATGTATATAGGTTCTTTGTTTTCACCATTTCCTATATTGTTCTTAGCATACCCCTGTTTATTTTGTACCTACCAGTTATGCTTCTGGATCCCTGCACTTTTTTTCCCAATCTTCCCCTAGCCCCTCCCCACTGACAACCCTCCATATGATCTCCATATCTATGGTTCTGTTCCTGTTCTAGTTGTATGCTTTGTTTACCTTTGTTTTGCTTTAGATTCTGTTGTTGATAGTTGTAAGTTTGTTGTCATTTTACTGTTCATAGTTTTGAACTTTTTCTTAAATAAGTTCCCTTTATCATTTCATGTAATAATGACATGGTGATGATTAACTCCTAGCTTTATCTAGTCTGGGAAGCACTTTATCTGCCATTATATTCTGAATGGTAGCTTTACTGGGTAGAGTGAACTCGGCTGTAGGCCCTTGTTTTTCATCACTTTGAATACTTGCCAGTCTTTCCTGCCTGCCTAGTTTCTTTTGAGGAATCAGCTGACAGTCTTATGGGGACTCCTTTGTAGGTAATTCTCTTTTCTCTTGGTGCTTTTAAGATTCTCTCTTTATTTTTAATCTTTGGTATTTTAATTATGTATCTTGGTGTAGCTCTTTATGGGTCTAGGTTGTTTGGGACTGTGTGTGCTTCCTCGATTTGTATTTCTATTTCATTTGCCAATTAGGAAAGTTTTCCTTCACTTTTTTTTCACATAAGTATTCAATTTCTTGCTATTCTTATTCTCCTTCTGACTTCAAATGATGGTATGTTTAAAGTTGTCCCAGAGGTTCCCAAGAGTCTCCTTGTTTTTAATTCTTGTTTCCTCATTCTGTACTAGTAGATTGTTTCTTCCTTATGTTCCGAATCACTGATTTGAACCCCAACTTCCTTCCTTTCACCATAGGTTTCATGTGGATTTTTCTTCATTTCACTTAACCATAGTCTTCACTTCTTGCCTCATGTTTTTGCTGGACTTAATCATGTCTTTGCGCATCATTATGACTAATATTTAGAACTCAGCATCTGTCAGGTTGGCTGTCTTGTTGCTTAGTTCCTCCTCTGGAGCTTTGATGTGCTCCCTCTTTAGGCTACACTTCTCTGTCTCCTCAATTTGACAATCTCCTGTGTCTGCCTCTGTGTCTTAGATAGAGCTGTCGCAGCTGTTTTTGTTGTAAAGGGTGGAGCTTTAGGTATTCCTACCCCTTTCACCACCTTGTAGCACTGTATGGGTGGGAGAGGTCAGAGTGCCTGCTCACCATTCTCTTTTTCTAGTCAATTCACCTGTTTCCCATATGCAGCTGGCACCCCTCTAGCTTTCCCCTGGTGGTGGTTCCCAGAGTTCTAGGACCATGGATTCTTCTAAATGGACTCTCTTGAGAGACTGGCTGTTTTCTCCACCACACACCACTAGTTTTCACTGCCAGAAGCAAAGACGCTTTATTTTCCTGGCACTGGAACCATAAGCTGTGAGGTCTAGTTTGAGATGGGATTACCTCCAGGTGTCCCTCCTGGCTTTTATAACATGTGACTGCTGCTTCTGATGGCTGTCTACAGCCACTGCTTTGCACTGGCACAGACACTACTCCGAGTCCTATCAGCCCTGGCTCTGTGCCTCTTACATGTCTGGATAATATATTTCTTGGACTTCCATCAATTTTTTTTTTTTAAGATTTTATTAATTATTTTCAGAGATAGGGAAAGGGAGGGAGAAAAAAAGGGAGAGAAACATGAAGGTATGGCTGCCCTTCACCTGCCTTCAGCTGAGGACCTGGATGGAGACCTGGCTTGCAACCTGGTTATGTGCCCTGACTGGGAAGCCAACCAGTGACACTTAGGTTCACAGGCCAGTGCTCAATTTACTGAGCCACACCAGCCAGGGTGATTTTTCAAGTTGTTTTATTGTTTTGAGGTAAGTGTAATCCTTCTTATGGTTGTGATCATCTTGGTCAAAAGTCTTAGCTATCTTTATCTGCTGGTTAGACAAATGTTTATTAAGGTCCTTTGACCATTCTTCAGATTGTTTTTTTGGTGTTAAACTGTGTAACTTCCTCATATTTTTTTACATTTAGTATCATTGGTGGATATCTTCCCCTATTCAGTAGATTGTTGTTTTTGTTTGTTTTCTCAGTAGTTTCCTTTGCTATGCAAAAACTTATTTTGTTGTAGTCTCATTTGTTTATTTTACTTTATTGTTTGCTGTGCCTACCAAGATATATCCAATTTTTTTTTTCTAAGATCCATAGCATAGTTTACTCATTCTCAATTCTTACTGTGTTTTAGGTCTGACATTTCACTTTTTAATCCATTGTGAATTTATTTTAGTACATGGCGTAAATTGGCTGAGTTATATTATTTGTGTGTATTAGTCCAGTTTTTGCTATTGCATGATTTATTAAAGGTTCTGTCACACCCCATCGTGTATTCTTGCCTTTTTAAATATCAATTAACCATATATCTTTGGCCCTGTAAAAACTTGTGTTAATTATTTTATACTTGTGTTAAACTTGTTATAATTATTTATTATGTTTTATAAAGTTTTAAAATATATTCTGAATATTAAACTCTTATCAGATATATTCTTTGCTCCAGTTTTCTTCCATTCCACAGGTTGTGATTTTTACCCCTGTGTAGTTCCCTTAATGTGCAGGAGTTTACATATTTTATCTAATTGTAGTTGTCTATATTTACTTAGTTTAGTTTTTCTTTTGGTGTTATAATGAACAATAATCTCATAAAATCTTTTACAAATATTTTTTGTTTGCTTGATACCCGTCTTCAGTCTTACGGTTTCTGTGGTTTGGTCCTTTAGTCAGCTCTTCTTTTTAGTATACACTATAGTGTATTCACCATTTATTGACATGTTTTTAGCACTCTACATCAAGCAATACAGAAACACATATTTTGAAGGTGCTTGTAAATAGCAGATTCATTGAACACACTGCACCCTCCATCTCTCTCTCCAAAGCAGAAGCTGGAAATTGGGAGTATTATAATATTGCCATTCTGTGTCATGATGATTTGAGTGGTATGGTTGCCAAATGTAAGCAACTATTTGTGCCTTCTGATTTTTTTATTTGTACCATCCTTGGTCTTGTTTTAAACATTTAGCATTATTGAAGTGCTCAAAAATGTAATGTATTCAAAAGTTGCTTAACCTCAATGTACATTCACCTGAGTGTCATACCTACAAACCCTGTTTTCTGTCTTTCAGCTGTGTCAACTGAAGACAACCAGGCCTTGTTGCGAAAACCAGAAATAGAAGACTTATTTTCTAGAATAATACTGGTAAGATATCAAAGGTGTGCCTTTGATAATGTAATGAAAGGCTGATAAGAAAGTTTATCACAAGGAAAAGGATGTTAAAATGTGGGAAAATTATAATAAAATTCTTTTTATGAAAGTTTATCACAAGGAAAAGGATGTTAAAATGGGAAAATTATAATAAAATTCTTTTTATGAAAAGACGTGACCAATAGAACAAATTTGGGGAACCGCCCACTCTAAGTCAGTCACATTTGCAGGCCACTGTGATCCCAAATGTGAAGCCCAAAAACTATTTTCAAATTGTATACAGGGTGTGCGTGATAAATTGGCAATAATGTTGCCTCTCCTTATTTCACATACTTCTTATTAATTTTGAAAAATTATGTTTCTGAGGTTATCATTGTTTCAGATATAAAGTATTAAATTCTGAGAGCAACTGTCATGTTGAAAGAAGACAGTGTTACAGCAACCATAATTTCTGGACTACGTGCAGGGTAAACTGCTAAGGAAGTTGTAGACTTCAATAACATCCCTTTACATACAGTTGACAACCTGAAGAAGGTGTATGCTGCTGATCCTGATGTCGCCACACCAACAAGGAAAATGCATAAGGTACACAAGGATTGCACGAGTCCAGAGAGTGTACACAGAATCCGGGAGATCATCAGTGAAGATCCAGGAAAGTCAATGCACTCCATAGCAAGAGAAATGCAGATGTTGAATGCAGTGGGTTGCAAGATTATTGCTGAAGGTCTCAGATACAGATTGTATGTTCTTAGAAGAGGCTAGTTTATGACATAGCAAAGGAAAGATGCTTTGAAAAAGCAAGGAAACTGCTAACAAAATTGAAAAATCCCAAAGAAAAAAGCCCTCTGATTCTTTTCCTTATCAAAAGAAGTTTTAGCAGGACCAAATAGTCAATAGAAGAAACAACAGGTGGCCCTATGAGAAACTTAATGAAGTCCCAATTGTCATGAAAATGAAATTTCCTGCTATAGTGAAGGTGTTATCAACATGATGATATGACCCCGAATTTTTTCCCACAAGGCTTAAGGTGACTGCTGATGTTTACCTTGATGTTTTGAGAGAAGTAGTTGTATTGTTGATGAAGCAAGTAACAAATAGATGTCATTTTATCTTCTAACAAGATGATGCACCAGCACATAATGCCAAAAATTTGGGAAAAGTCAAATTTTTGCAAAAATTTTGCAAGAATTTCTCAGTGTCAATGTTCCTGAATTCAGGTCAAAGGAAATCTGGCTTCCTGGTTCACCAGATGCAAATCCTTTAGACTATTATGTATGTAGCATCTGTGAGAGAGAAGTTAATAAACAGCCCCATTCCAATAAAGAGTCTGTTAAAGCTAAGATTGAAAACATGATGATGTCCATGGATAAAGAGAAGTTACTGAAAGCATGCTCAAGATTCCGAAGTCAAATTGAGCCTATTGCAGCAAATGGAGACTTTTTGAACAATTGAAAAAATAATGACTATGTTTATGTATTTACATATAAGAATAAATATATTTTGAAATATTTTTCAATCACTTTGGTGATTTTTTTTTTTTTTTTTGGTGATTTTTTTTTAACTTAAATTTTGCCACTTTTTCACACGCACCCTGTATATTTGTTTAAAGGCAGCCTGGAAAATCTATGAACTCTCATAATTTGTGGTGTGAATAATCATTTGAATTGTCTAAAATGAAGAGTGGGATTAAATTTGTAAAGTTTAGTGAATTCTAATGCACATGTAGAAGTTAAGTATAATTGATTTGGCAATCCCTTTATTATAGAATTATTATATTTCATTGAGAAGTAATTTTTCTTTTACTTTAATACATAAAATTTGTATGAACTTGGGAAGGATTTTTGATTGAACCACCATGGTTTAATAGGTATCACAGAATAGTTATTTGGGAATAAATGTCATTGTAATGAAATTAGAGGTATCACTAAAGGCCTTTCTATCTTCAATGATTACCACCAGAGTACATACAATGAAGACAGAAGTTATCAATGCAATGAAAATTGGAAAAATTTTAACCAGAAGTCAAATCGTAAAATATATGAGAATACTCATCTTCAAGATAGCCATTGTAAAGGCGGAAAAGTGTTTGACCAAATGTCAAATTGCAACACACATCAGGTTATTCCAGTTTTGGAGAAGACAAACAAACAAAGTAAATGTGTCAAATTACTTAAGAAATCTTCAAATAGTACTGAACAAAAGAACATTCATACTGGGGGAGAAATTTCCAAATGTTTACCACGTGAGAACATCTTCAGTGAAATAGTTCATCTAAAAGGAGGGAAGAAAATCTGTACTGGAGAAAAACATAAATGTAAAGAATGTGGTAAAACATATAGTTGGCCTTCAGGTCTTACTCGTCATCAGAAAATACATTCTAGACAGAACCTTTATATATGTAGTGAATGTGGCAAATCCTTTAGTTGTTTTTCAACACTTACTATTCATCAGAGAATTCATACTGGAGAGAAACCATATAAATGTAGAGAATGTAACAAAACTTTTAGACTGTCCTCAAGCCATACTCAACATCAGAGAATTCATACTGGTGAAAAGCCCTATAAATGTAGGGAATGTGGTAAAGCTTTTAGCTTGTCCTCAACCCTTACTCATCATCAGAAAATTCATACTGGAGACACACCTTATAAATGTGAAGAATGTAATAAAGCCTTTCGCCAGTTCTCAACCCTTATTCAACATCAAAAAATTCATACTGGAGAGAAGCCTTATAAATGTAGTGAATGTGGTAAAGCCTTTCTCCAGTCCTCAACTCTTACTCAACATCAGAAAGTTCATACTGGAGAAAAGCCTTATATATGTATAGAATGTGGTAAAGCCTTTTGCTGGTACTCAACTCTTATTCAACATCAGAAAATTCATAGTGGAGAAAAGGCTTATAAATGTGAAGAATGTGGCAAAGCCTTTAGAGGTTCCTCATCTCTTACTCGACATCAGAAAGTTCATACTGGAGAGAAGCCTTATAAATGTAGTGATTGTGGTAAAGCTTTTAACCAGTCCTCCAACCTTAGTCAGCATCAGAAAATTCATACTGGAGAGAAGCCTTATATGTGTAGAGAATGTGGTGAAGCCTTTTGCTGGTATTTAACCCTTATTCGACATCAGAAAATTCATACTAGAGAGAAGGCTTATTAATTTGAAGAATATGGCAAATCCTTTGGAGATTCCTGAAAACTTTACTTCAGAAAATTCATAATGGTGAAAAGCCATGTAAATGTTGGGAAATGGCAAAGCCTTTATGCCATGCACCCTTAGTTATCATCAGAGTGATCAAATTTGAGAGAAGTACTACAGATGCCTATGTTGCAAAGCCTTTATTCACTCCTCAAAACTTATGCCATTATCATACTGAAATGATACCATATGAATGTAAGTGCCGAACTTTTAATTATCAGTAGTGTCTGTGCCAACATGAGAATTCATTCTGGAGGAAAGCCGTTCAAATGTAAAAAAAAAAAATTAAATCTGTGCTTAGAACTTACTCAACATTGCAAGAGGGAAACAAAACATGTGAAGAATTTTCTTTTAACTTAGCATTTTTAATCCTCATTCAACATCAGAAATTTATATCGAAGACAAGTCTTGAAAATGTAACAAATTTGGTAAAGTTCTTAATCCTTTTTCATACCTTTGTCAATATCTCAAAATTGATACTGTGGAGAAGGTAGCAGAGGAAAAAATGTAGCTAAGCTGTACTCATCCATAAACCTTACTCAACATCAGAATTCCTTTTATGTCTATGACAAAAAAAAAGTTACCAAGTGACTCTATAGTTTTAGTTTTGTTACAGGACAAACTCCAGGGTCCAGGACATTCATAGGAATAAAATCTCAGCTAGATGAGAGTAGTTCCATTTCCAGGTACTCCAGTGAGAAACATGAATATCTGTATTGATGCAAATATTACCTACATTGATATTTTTGTTTGTTTGTTTCCTTATTGTGGTCATTCTTTTAAAAAGCATAACCCTGGCTGGTGTGACTGTGGATTTAGCAACGGTCTGCAGACCAAAAGATCACTGGTTTCATTTTCAGTCAGGGCACATGCCTGGGTTGCAGACTAGATATCCAGTTGGGAGGCCTGGGAAAGGCAACACTGTCCACATCTAATAGTGGATGGTTTACATGTAACAGGTATGAGAATGACCAGGTTAATAGTGAGTTCAGCTATGTGGCAGAGGAGACTTTTAATGGAGTCAGCATGTATGCAGTTTTTAGATACCCAGAAACTTATTTTGGCATATGGCTTTTGCAGGTTAGAGAAGGCCTGATGGATATTTCAGGAAAGATCTCTTTCTTTCTTTCTTTCTTTCTTAATGTGAACCATTGATGATGGTTTACTTTCTTTTTTAAAAAATTTGGAACTCCGATCAATCAAGGTGTCATTGTGAAAAAAAGTGTTTCATTCCACTGGAAATTTTAAAATGCTGTGGTGTCAAACAAAAACCTTAAAACAGAGGATATAAAAATAAAGAAGGTATTCATAATCACAAAGAGAGCAATTTAATTAGCAGATAGAACTCATAAACATCAATGTAGCCAACCTGGGAGTACCTGAATATTGAAAGTAAAATACTAATGCACATAAATAGAGACTGACCTTTTTTGATTATTGAGTTCTAAGAATTTATCAAATACTATGGATAATAGGCCCTTACAAGTCCTGTGACTTAAAATTATTATCTCTCTTTTGATATACTGTATTTTTACTCATGTGATAGTGTCCTTCATCACATTACAATAAGACTGATTTGCTTCATTTTTGGGGTTTTTCTGTTCATGTTATATCTAAAATCTGGCAAATCCAAGAACATCTTAACCCTATGTTTTTATCTAAGAAACCTCTATGCTAGCTTCTTACATTTAGCTCCTATATATTGATAGCTTCTATCTCTTGGCTAAATTATTACCATTTTTATTTAAAACACCTGAACACGCACTAGTTGGTGTGGTTGAGTGGGTTGAGCACTGGCCCTGAAATGAGTCACATGCCTGGGTTGTAGGCCAGTTCCTAGGTTAGAGTTGTGTGAGAGGCAACAGATAGGTGCTTTTCTCACACATTGGTGCTTCTTTCCCCTCCCTTGCCCTCTATCTAAAGAAATAAATAAAATCCTTTAATAAATAAAATAAAACACCTGCTGAATGAGTGCATAAATAGCCACCAGGGCCCTTGTCAGATTGATGTTCAGTGAATTAAAATTCTTACTGTTAAAAAAGAGGTTCATAAAACATTTTTTAAATATTGTATAGAAAAGAATATATATATATTATATTGTATGAGTTTATTGGTGTGACCTTGGTTAATAAAATGATACAGGTTTCAGGGGTACATTCTGTATTGTATCTGTGTATTGTATTGTGTTCACCATCCAGAGGCAAGTGTACTTCCATGAACATTTCTCCTCCCTTTACTCTCTTCTACGTGTCCATACCCCTTTTCCCTCTGAAAAATCATGTTTTCTGTGTCTCAGGGTCCTGGTGGTTGTTTTTTGCTTAATTCCTAATGTATATTTAAAACCAAATTGTATAATAAAAACTTGTGTTTTTAACTCTGAACTGTCCATTGTGTTAAATATGTGTAAAGCTCTACCCATTTGCAAACCTTCCTCAACGTCAGAATTTATTCCCAACAGGAGGGATACTAGTGAACAGTGTTGAAAACTGGTGTTTCAACTTTCACAGATTGACACATGAGGATTCATATTAGAGAAAACTTTAAAAAAGATTATAGCCAATTGTATAGCTAGACCTAAAGCTCCATTATATAACAGGAAATGCACGACTGGGGCAGAATTCTACATTCAAATTAAAGAATGATCGACTTTTGTCCAAAATATGCAGCTCAAAAAGCCCAAAGAATTTATCCCTGAAATTGGCTCCTAAGATGTAAAAAATTTATGAAAGTGTGCAATTTAAACAATTTCAGAATAAAAGAGAATTCATAGTAGAATGTTAAAAATAGTTTTCAGGTATTGCTTTAAATCAGAATACCTATTATGGGGAATCATTCAAAAGTTGAAAACAGATCATTACTTTTTAGTGTGGTTCAAAATACCAAGGAGGTGGATGCTCTGATACGCATGCTCAGAATGTACATATATATTGTATGTTGAGTTTATGAAGTACTTTGAGGAGACATTAATGTAACTCCAATCTCCTATTAGTTAATGTTGCTGTGTCTTCATTCACAGTTATGTATGAAATAATGGAATTGATTGATGGCTCCTTCAAATATGTAAACTCAAACTTACCTATAGTATATGACATTCTCATTTGGTGCTGTGGCCATAGCATCTTGCTACTCTCCCCTCTCAGCCTAGCAAGCCCTCTTATGTTCTGATTAGGAGTTTGGACATTTTCTAATAGAGTAACACATCAAAATTTGGTGAATATGGTCTTTTGGGAATTAGCATAATAGCGTTTATGTGTTTGGCAACTAGAATGATCCTCCCTAGATCATTCTAGAATGGTGTGATTCAGTGTTCAGTGAATTGGATGCCTTCCCATACACTGAAAGGTGGCCCACTGAGTTCCAGGTCAGAGCACATGTCTGGGTTGCCAGCCAGGCATGAGAGAGGCAATCAATCCATGTGTCTCCTACATACCAATGTTTCTCTCCCTCTCTTTCTCCCTCCCTTCCTCACTCTAGAAATAAACCTATTTTTAAAGAAAAATTAAAGTGACCTTTCTGGTCCCAATTGTCATTAGAATCCTTGAGAATTTCTCAGTATTACATCATTACTTTCTTCTTTATGAAGTAAAAACAGGACAAGTTTTAACAGGGTTTTTTTCTCAGTCATAAATGTAGCCAACTCTTGGTGGTTCTCTCTAGAGAAATTCCAGTTACCATGGCACTTTTGATTTGAACATTTTCTTTATTATTTTGGATTCAAGCTTATTTTCTATGTTTTTTGCACAACTAGAGGTTTATCGATTGGCCAACCCATACCTTGAGTGTATTTCAAGCCCTCAGCACCTTTTCCATGAATCTCAGGTGGGATGAGTATGAAGTGGAAGCCTTGAAATCCATTGGCTTTTTGTGTTCTGTGCTGGATATTAGTTCCTTGTATGCACCTGCTGAAAAGATCACCATAAATATCATAGAAATTAGATAATGGATAGTGTTCTACATTACTTCCTGACATATAGACACAGTATGTGCAGCATTGTTTATATGCATTTATTTATGTTTTGTGTCTAGGACTCATTACCTGGACCAGCTCTGTGGTTTTAGTTTGTTACAGGACAAACTCCAGGGCCCAGAACATCCAGCTAGATGAGAGTTGTTCCATTTCCAGGTACTTCGGTAAGGACCATTGTAGAGGTGTATTAGTGCAGATATTATCCACATTGATTTCTTTTGGTTTATTGTAGTCATTAAAAAGAAAAAAAAAAGCATATGTTTTTAGGTTTAGAGTTCATTCTGACTTCATTGTGTCCAGAATATGTAGTCTTCTGCTTTGGTGTAAAATTCTTCTTCTTTTTTTTTTTTTTTTTTTAAAGATTTTGTGTATTATTTTTAGAGAGAGGAGAAGGGAGAGAGGGAGAGAGACATTAATGTATGGTTATCTTTCACCTGCCTCCAGCTACAGAGCTGGCTGGAGACCTGGCTTGCAGCCTGGTTATGTGCCCTGGCTGGGAATCGAACCAGTGATCTTGGGGTTCGCAGGCTGTCGCCTTATCTATTGTGCCACCAGCCAGGGCCTGGGGTAAAATTCTTTAAATGTGCAAAATCCATTTCCTCTAATAAGTCATTTAAGACCACTTATTGTTTTCTCATTGATTTTTCTGTCTGTTAGATCTGTCTATGGATATGAATGGAAATTTCAAGTCTCCTAGTATGACTGTATTGCTGAATTTAAGAGTTGCAATAACTACATTCCTATCAATAATCACTTCAATGTAGATGGATTTAACAATCAAATTTAAAAAGACAAGGTAGCTCTCAGTTGGTAGGGTGTTGCCTCCCAAAGCAAAAGGTGTCCAATTCAATTCCTGGTCAGGGCACATACCTGGGTTACAGGTTCGGTCACTGGATAGGGCACATTTGAGAATATTTCCCCTCACATCTGTTTCTGTCCCTTTCTTCTTCCTCTCTTTAAAAATGAGTAAAAATCTTTTTTAAAATGGGGTAGTGAATATGCCAAGAATATGCTGGCTACAAGAGAGCTACTTTAGATGAAAAGACACAGTGAAATTTAAAAGATTTTTTAAAAAACTTACTCACCAGGGCCCTGACTGGTAGCTCAGTGGATTGGCACTGGCCTGCGAACCCAAAGGTGGGTGGTTCGATTCCCATTCAGGACACGTAACCAAGTTGCAACCCAGGTTGTAAACCAGGTCTGTAGCTGGAGGTGAAAGGCAACCATATGTTGATGTTTCTCTTCCTTTCTTCCTCCCTCCCTGCCCTTCTCTCTAAAAATAATGAATACAATCTTTAAAAACTAAAAGAATAAAATAAAAATGTACTCATTTCTACCTTTGGGCCCCAGAACCCATTCTGCAGAGAATTCTGTTCTAGGGAGACATCTAATAGTGGATGGTGTACATGTAATAGGTATGAGAATGACCTAAGTGGTTAGGGGTAACTTTTTCTTTCTTAAGACTTTTTTTTCAATTTTTATTATTTTTAGAGATAGGGGAAGAGAGAGGGGAAGAGAGGGAGAGAGACATCAATGTGTAGTTGCCTTTTTTTTTTTTTTTTAAAGATTTTATTTCATTATTTTTAGAAAGAGGGGAGGGGAGACAGGCAGAGAAGGAGAGAGACATCAATGTATGGTTGCGTTTCACCTGCCTCCAGCCACAGACCTGACTGGAGACCTGGTTGGCAGCCTGGTTATGTGCCCTGGCTGGGGAATCGAACCTGCGACTTTTGGGTTTGCAGGCCGGCGCCTTATCCAGTGTGCTACCAGCCAGGGCAATGTGTAGTTGCCTTTTACCTGCCTCAGGCTACAGACCTGGCTGGATACCTGGCCTACAACTTGGTTATGTGCCCTGACTGGAAATCAAACCAGTGACCTTTGGGTTTGCAGGCCGGTGCGTTATCCACTGTGTCACCAGCCAGGACAAGGGGTAACTTTTGATGGAGTCATTGTGTAAGGAGTTTTTGTTTTGTTTTGTTTTGTTTTGTTTGTTTTGTTTTACCAGTCTGGGCTTTGTTTATATTTTTAGAACATTTTTGATTAGTGATATTTTTGTTCTATTATTTTTTCATGAGCTTCTTCTTTATTTTTGAAATTTTATTATTGTTGTATTACATCCATCAGTGTAAAGAGTTTTTAGATACCCAGAAACTTACTTTATAAGGTGCACCAACAGGTCAGAGAAGACCTGATGGGTAAACTCAGTTAAAGATGCTTCTTTTTTTTCAAATGTGAACCACTTAAATGATGATTGTTTATTTTCTCTTTTTAAAATGTGGAACTCCAATAAAGAAAAGATTGCCATTATGAAAAGAAGGAATTTCATTCCAATGGAAATGCTGTAGTAGCCATACTTACAGCAAACAAAAATGTTAAAAATGAGGCTATAAAAAGAAAGAAGCAACCCTGGCTGGTAGCACAGTGGATAAGGTGCCAGCCTGTGAACCCAAAGGTTGCAGGTTCGATTCCCCAGCCAGGGCACATAAACAGGTTGCAAACCAGGGCTCCAGTCAGGTCTATGGCTGGAGGCAGGTGAAACGCAACCATACATTGATGTCTCTCTCCCTCTCTGCCTCTCTCCCTTCCCCTCTTTCTAAAATAATGAAATAAAATCTTTAAAAAAAAGAAAGAAAGAAAGAAGTGCCCTGCCTGGTGGCACAGTGGATAAGGTGCCAGCCTGTGAACCCAAAGGTTGCTGGTTTGATTCCCAGCCAGGGCACAAAACCAGGTTGCAAGCCAGGTCTCCAGTCAGCTCTGTAGCTGGAGGTAGGTGAAAGGCATTTCTCTCCCTTTCTTCCTTTTTCCTGCCCTTCTCTCTAAAAATAGTGAATGAAATCTTTTAAAAATAAAGATTTTATTTATTTAGAGAGGGGAGAAGGAGGGAGGGAAGGAAAGAAATATCAACGCAGGGTTACCTCTCACGCAACCCCAACTGAGGACCTCACCTGCAACCCAGATGTCTACTCTGACTGGGAATTGAACCAGCAACCCTTTGGTTTGCAGGCTGGCCCTCAACCCACTGAGCTACAACAGCCAAGGCATTTCGGCTGGAGACCTGGCTTGCAACCTGGTTATGTACCCTGGCTGGGAATCAGATCAGCAACTTTTGGGTTCATAAACCAGTGCCTATCCACTGAGCCATCAACCAGGGCTTTAAGTAAATAAAATCTTGAATAAAAAATGATAAAATTTAAAAATGAAGTGACCTTTTTAACTCTCTCAAGGAACACATAATAAATCTGAAATTACATTACATTTGGATATGATCGATTACAGCATATTATGATGTGAAGAAATTTATCTCAAAAGCACTTAAAACTAATTGATTCCAAGTATGGTACAGAACAACATTTATTTTAATGTAATTTATAATAATTTTTAAAACCTTATTTTCTTTCTAAACGCAACACATATTGTTCTAATTCATTACATTTCTTAGTTGTCCCATCTAATAGCCAGGTCGTATCTCTATTTAAAGACTCTGAAAGAGCCTTGTTCAGTTGTGGCTTTTCTGGTGAATGGGAACTAGAAAAGGAAATGCTGCTGAGTGGGAGTGTGGGATTGTCTAGTCCACCCAGGGAGAGCTGTGCATTTCACATTCTAGTACTTAATGGTTACAGAGATAATTGCAGTAGTTTATAAAACTGTTTCCAGCCTGGCTGGTGTGGCTTAATGGATTGAGCTCTGGTGCGCAAACTTGTTCCACTTGAAGAAAGTACCTGGGTTGGGGACAGGTGAGAGGCAACAACTCATCGATGTTTCTCTTGTCTTTCTCCCTCCCTTCTTCTCTAAAAATAAGGAAATAAAATCTTTAAAAAAAAAATAAAACTTTTTTCCATTCATTCTAATAGCAGAATTGTTTCTGGATCCAGTGCCTTCCCCACATCCAGTTTCTCGGAGATTCCAGTTCCTACAGGGTTGCTTCGTACTCAGCAGCAAGAAGTGCTTGCACTCTGGTAAAATGGCTTTTGATTGAAACCTTTTCAAAGGTATTAAGAAACAACTTACTTTCTCACACAAGTGGCTCACGTAAATGTATTTTTTTACCTTAAAACTTCTCCACATGGCAACTTAAATTGGGTAGGAAGCAATGCTTCTTTCTCCACAGACTAAAATCACAGGAACATTTATTTAAAAATTTTTTTGTTGCCTTGGCAGTGTTTCTCAGTTGTTGAGCGTCATGCTTCAGATTGAAAGGAATCTAATTTGATTCCTGGTCAGGACATCTGCCTAAGTTGCAGACCTGGTCCCAGGCTGGGGATGGTACAGAATTTTCCTCTCCCTTTCTCCCTCCCTTTACTCTTTATAAAAAAATTTGTTTTTCAGCCCTGGCTGGTGGCACAGTGGATAATGCGCTGGTCTGTGAACCTAAAGGTCCCTGGTTCAATTCCCCACACAGGGCGCATAACCAGGTTGCAAGCCAGGTCTCCAGCCAGGTCCATAGCTGGAGGCAGGTGAAAGGCAATGATACATAGATGTTTGTCTCCCTCTCTGTTTCTCTCCCTTCCCCTCCCTCTAAAAATAATAAACATTTTTTTTTAATTTTTGATTTTCAGTGACTCTGTACATTCAATATTATTTTTGTATTAGTTACAAGTGTACAACCAGCATGTTTAGATAATCGTATTTTACAAAATACTTCCACTGCCCTGGCTGGTGGCTCAGTGGATAGGCACCTTTCTATGAACCCAAGGGTCGCTGGTTTGATTCCCCAGTCAGGGCACATAACCAGGTTGCAGGCCAAGTTTTCAGCCAGGTCCATAGCTGGAGATGAGTGGAAGGCAACTATACATTGATGTTTCTGTCCCTTTCTTCCTCCCTCCCTGCCCTTCTCTAAAAATAATGAATAAAATCTTAAAAAATTAAAAAACCCCAAAATACTCCCACTGATGATTCCATTCCACATCATACATCATTATTACAATATTACAGACTGTATTTCCTATGCTGAAATTTACATCCCTATGACTATTTTGTAAGTGCTATTTTGTACTTTCTAACCCTCCTTCACCTTCCTTCACTCTGCCCCAAACCTCCTTTTCTCTGGCATCCCTTCCAGGGGTATCAAACTCATTTTCACCAGGGGCCACATCAGCCTTGTGGTTGCCTTCAAAGGGCTGAATGTAATTTTAAGCCCGTATACATGTAACTACTCCTTAAGTGACCTGGGTACAAACAAGGTGAAGGGCCGGATTCAGCCCATGGTCCTTGTGTTCGCCACCTGTGCCATAGTCTGTTCTTTGTTTCTGTGAATCAGTTATTTTCTTTTATGTATTTTGTTGCAGATTCCAGATTGTAGAGAGCAAGACTGACCTGAGGTGGTGTTAGTCTTCTTAACTAAAATGTTTGAGGAAAGCCATGTTTTGAGCATGCTCAGTAGAATGAGGTAAACAGCACATACTTATTTGAAAGGTAACACCACCCTCTCAGAATATGCATAGTAGGGTAACACAAAGCACATGTGCCTATCAAGGTTGCACAAAACTTGTATTAATCAGAAGGTACCACAACATTGCATCATACAAGAGTGTATAAGCAGAGGAGTTTGGACAAAACAGAATGCATCCTGAGAGCAAGTGACCTTGAGAAGTCATGTGCTTTCTGCCTTAGGAGAAAGAGTTCTGCCTTGATTTTGTCCCTCTGACTTTGCCTTCAGGACAGTGATTGCCTAGTTGCCTCCTGGATGCAAGCATAACCTGGACTCAGTTTTGTTACTCCCCAGTTCTCTGACACGGTATTGCAACTGACTGAGTGTTATTGCTGTTGGTTATTACAGATTGTGAGATTGAACCTACATCAACAAAAACTAAGTGAACAGCATGGTCACTTGTGTTGACTCATTGTTTATTCTTGGTGCCAGAATTCCCTGTAGGGCTGGTGGCCTTATTAGGTGGCCCAGTGCTTTCAGGTCTTAAGGTCCATGTCAAATGGCTCAAGTGGGGCTCAAGGGCTGAGTTATTGTAAAAGATACATCGCAAAACATTTGCTGGCGACCCAGATATAAGGGAAGTGATTTATTTGTTTTCAGATTGACTTATTTCACTTAGCGTGATACAAAATGCTGGGGCAACTCAAGAGTTGGGAAGTTTTAGTTTTAAGTAATAGCTAATAAGGTTAGTAATTGATGCATGTAAAAAGGTATTGTTTCAGGAAACGAACATACGAAGCACCTTGAGTCCAGGAGACCATAAGCCATTTGACTTTAGCGCACCAGAGGACTGCCAGCAGTCAAGATGGTATCTGAGCCATGATGTTCCCGGAGAGACAATCCTGCCGCAAAGGGCAGAAACAACCACCTATCAGATGAATCCATACTAGAAAGGTCACCAGACTAGAGCTTTTATCTTTTATTAAGGAAAAAAGCGACGTTTTTTCCATCAGTCCCACACCTTTTATCAACATTCCTACCCTACACCCCCAATTTCAAACCCGTTACCTACACTTTTTTTTTCTTTTGAAAAAAAGCTGGCTTAAAATGAAATGGAAGATGTTCTTCCAGGGTATATATCCCGCCGTTTTCTCAGGTTGCTGG
Organism: Noctilio leporinus; assembly: GCA_004026585.1. Lineage (NCBI taxonomy): Eukaryota > Metazoa > Chordata > Mammalia > Chiroptera > Noctilionidae > Noctilio > Noctilio leporinus. The sequence goes on from PVIW01008448.1 coordinate 60,856, forward strand.
CCGTCTAAGTAAAGCACCCACTAAGACTGAATACCTGTCTGTACCTTTTGGCGCTGGTGGCGCCAGCATCCTTGCCTACTTCTCCGGTTTCACCGCCAGCATTTTAACCCTGAAAAAGAAACTTTGGAGGCAAAGCGCATGGAAGTTCAGGCCTCTCCCTAGACAGGGCCACAGGGTGGCACTCATTTACTCTGAAACTGTCATTGTGAAAGCCTGGCCTCTTGTCAGGCCCTGCCTGGAGTCCCTGGCGCTGTGTTCGAGGTCAGCCCCCTGCTCCCTCCCGCACCCCCATTCTGCTCCCTCCTGATTCCTCCCTGTTCCCT
>PVIW01008449.1:0-61073 GCA_004026585.1 Noctilio leporinus
TCCTCCTCCTCCTCCTTTTTACCCTTTACTGAACTATGGTTTTGACGGGGAAAATGAACTTATCGGGGCCTGAAGTTGGGGTATAAAATTCACAGCCTGCAGGAGAAGCCACTTGCTGCTGGCTTCCTCCTCCGCCTGCGACTTCCAGTGGGAGACAAATGGACTCCTTCCCTCCTTCCGATGCTGCCGGGGAAGAGAAATGGCTGTCACGGCCTCGTGAGGAAGCGCTGCCTCCCCCTGGGAGGCACTGGGACAGCGTTATCGAAGGGCAGAGCAGCCTCGTCTGTCCAGCAGCCATCTTCCCCGGGGGGCTCCACCGGCCAAGAGAGAAACGCGCCTCCTGACCGAAAGGGGACTGAGTCTAGATGAAGATGAGGGAAGGGAGGGAGGTGACAGGGAGGAAAGGCGAGGAGAGCAGAGTGGGGGGACCCACAACGTTGGGGGGCAGCACCACCTGCAGAAATGCCTGCTGCACAGCACAGGTGTCCCGGGAGCTGTGTGTCTCCTAGGAAAATCTGCAGCTGGAGCTCCGGAGCAGAGGCTGCTGTGGGGAGGCAGGAGGAAAGGACGGGACAGGGTGAAGGATGATGCCAGCCGGGGTGACGGGGAGACCAGCCGACAGCACTGCAGGCTCCCCGAGGGTCCGGGGGGACACCGTGTGGTGGCCGTGGCAGGAGGTGCTCTGGGGTGGTGAGTCCGAGTCGAGGCTGTCACCACCGCCCAGCACTGGCCTGACGCAGCACAGGGAGAAGCAGAAATGACCAGCCGGTGGGTGGGGCGGGGTGGGGTCCTTCCTGGGATGAGCCACACAGGCTGTAGGCCACCTGGTGGCATGTGGGGCAGGGCAGGGACGGAAGGGTGGGGCCCTTTCATCGCTCTCAGTGTGCAGAACTGTGGGCTCACCCACACTTAATCAGATCTGCCGGCTTTAATCCTCTGTGCAGAGCGCGCGCTCCTGTTTCCCCTACCTGAGCAGACCTCTCCCCCAGGGGCCCCATCCTACCCTTCCTGCCCGCCCACACCGCGGTACCTGCCAATGGCTCTTACCCAAATGTCATCGAACCTGTCCCTGGTTCATTGTTACCACCCCATCGAAGGAGGAGAAATTTTAGTGCTGAAGGTTACCCCAGCTCCAGACCCAAAAATAACATGAAGGAAAGGCGTCCGTGTATGGGCTGGGAAAGTCTGCACTAGGCGGAGAGCTGACACCATCCAAAACGAGAGTGAGCACTGGTTCTGACTTCCTGACAGAGTCAGAGTCTGCAGAGACGACAGTCAGAGCCGTTCCCGACACCCGTCTGCCCGGGACCTAAAGCCCTTAGCCCCAGGAAAAGGTTCCCTGGTCGCTCAAAGTTTTCCCCTCCTGCCAAAGAGGATGCTCTTCCGCCGCCATCGAAGTAGAATGGAAACAAAATAGAAATTCAGAATATCTCGAGGGAGAAGCTGGGTTGAGAGAAGGTGGAGGGAAAACACGGGGAGCCCCGGGGTGTGGCGCCGCTGACGTTCTGCACCCCGTAAACCAGGCCCGCACGATACATTCCAGGAAGATGGGGGTGAGGGGCAGAGAGGTCCCCCTTATTTTTCACAGCAAGCGCTGTCGGCCAAGAAAAAAGCCAGCAATTGTCTCACTTTTCTTGACTGGAATGGAATGGAAGTGGCAGAGCAGGTCCCCTTGGGGACAGTGTTCTGAGAGACAGCGGGGATGCGCCACTCAAAATAAGCAAACGTGGGCACAGGTGGCAGGATGATCAGGGGCACCCCCAAGTGCGAGGGGTGGGGGCGAGTAAAGACAGCAGGAAGCTAACACAAATTACTTAAACAATGCTCCATGTGGCCCACCGGCACTCACCTGAAGCGGTCAGCCTTCTTTAAATTTTGCCTTCGCGTGGTGAGTGAAATTTGGAAATACGTTGGCCATGGGCAGGTAGCGCGGTTCCTTGGAGTGTCATCCCGAATGTTAAAAGGTTGTGGGTTTGAGTCCAGGTCAGAGCACCTGCCTAGCCTGCAGGTTCAAGGTCTGGTCAGGGTGCATACGGGGGGCAGCCAACAGTGGTGCCCCCCTCTCTCCCTTCTTCTCCCCCTAAAATCAAGACGTGCATTGACAGTTTTTAAGCTAGAAATGAGTTGAACAGTTCCAATTTATGGGACCATATATGCCTATAATTATATGGACTTTTACCCTGCTGGTAATAAAAACTATAATGAGGATGGTGAGGAGGAGGCGGATCGTGGTGATGGTGATGATGGCAGTGTTGATGCCAATGACGATGGTGATCATGATCATTTGCTGTTTACAGAGAGGGACAGTGTTTCAGGTGCCTTGATACGGGACCCAATTTATTCATTCTGACGCCCTTCCCGGGGGCTTTGCTCATCCCCTTTCTGTGGTTGAAGTCGGATTGGGGAGGTGAGGAAAGGACCAGAGATGACAGTTCTGCCCTTCGTGAAATCCAGGCTCACTAACCATGAGGCCCATGAAGGCTGCACCTGTAACCCCTCTTCCAGTGAAAGATTCCTTTTAAATCATTGTTTGCTTTTTACTACCACGCACTTAAAATCGGAGGAATCTCCTTGCCTCCCTGCCTAGCAGGTGCAACGAGAGGTTGGTTTGCTTGGTTTATTCACAGGATTGGCTTATGGCGGACTGTCTACCAGGTGATGGTGGCTGTCTCTGCCCTTCAGGGACTTTTGTAGAATGAGAGGAGCTGGACCAAGGGTCTCGGAAGAATCAAAGCAGGGAAGCGTGAGTTCCATCCACTTGAACGCACTGTTGTCATCAAATCATGGAAGAAGCTTCCGTCGGCCGTTCAGTGCATTGTAGGCAGGGCGGGTCGGGGCAGAGGCTCATTTCGGGAGTGGTTCCGGCAGGGCTTGCCCCCAGGCGCGTTAGCACCCAGGGCCTGATGAAAAGAACCCAGAGCGGGTGGGGTAGGGGAAATGCAGACACCGTTTCAACAGGTTATGAATGAAAACAAACAACACCCCGGTGCCGGTGCCGGGAAGCACAGAAGTCACCCACTTTATGGATCGTGAGGGCGAGCGCGTCTCAGGGGGCGTCTGCGGCCAGATTCTACGGTCGGATCGTGAGGGGGTTGAAAGAGAATGAGAGACGAGTGTGGGTAGGAGAAAAGCAGGATCTCAGAGAAGGAAGCAGGTCTTTATAAATCAGAGGGAAGCAAGGGGGTTAGGACCTCGGGGACAGGAAGTGGCAGCCAGGAGGTGCCGGAAAACCCCTGTGAGCTCCTGCCTGCCTGCTCCACAAGGAGAGTTCAAGGTCACGTTCTGAAAACCGAAATCCATTTCCCGAGGGCAGTGGGAAGTGCGGATAGGTTTTGTGACACCTGAGCACATAGGTAGACAGTTAGGACGAGTTAAAGGTGAACAGGGCAGCAGGCCCCGAAAGTGGGAAGAGAAAAAGCTGAGGGGATGTGAACTGGAGAGGTGGACCCCTGACCAGGACGGCGAAGGGAGGTGAGGACACAGCAGCTGGCTGGGCTCTGGGGTGGGCTTTCCCTGGTCACGTGGCCCTGGGGACAGGCCACGGCCCCCCGCCCCTCACTTCCTCCCACCCCCTGGGAAGAACAGTGCCCGCTTCATCCTCTTTCCTCTTCTTGTCTTCCGTCCTCCCTGACTTGGGGGTGGCTGGTCTGCCCCATCACAGAACGGAGACTAGGTGTTGGCAGAATTTTCACCCCACAGTTCTTGAAAATTCATGATGCAATAAACCTTTATAATACTATGAAAAACCAGGTTCTTATATGCAACAAAGGCTTGCAGTGTTCACTATTTTATTCACCTTCTTAACGCCTCCGTGTGGCCTTTACCACCCGTGAAATCAAAGCGGTATCACCGGCTGCCCCTACCAGCTCTCCCGCAGGCGGCGGGAGAGGAATTCACAGCCCACCCTCGGGAAAGCCTGCGCTGTGTTATGACCGATGGGTGGGGATCCAGCCGAGCTGTCACTGTGCCTGAAATCTAAGGATTGATCAGGGAAAGCCTGTTCTGCCGTTGACGCGAACCCGGTGTAATTAAAGTCTGTCTACAACAGGGGAAATCTCCGACTGATGAATTGTGGAATAAACGATTGGGCTGGTTCTTTGGAAGTCCGATCGTGGCCCTAGTTTATCTTGATTAGTAGACAGGCGTCATACCCCAGCATACGGGCAGCACTGATCTGCTAGGCGCTTTTCATCCCAGTCAAGTAGGAGCCGGCGCTGTCACGGAAAACGGTCGTTCTGCATCGGGGGTCCTGAGAAATGAAGTGTGACACTTGTAAACATGTTTCCTGCGAAGATCGTGAAGGATTTCGGAACCGGAGGGCACCCGTGTAGCTGTACCCTCAGGGTACCGAGTGCCCCGTGACAGATTTCAGGTCCGCTCCCCGTGACTTGGCTCTCTTGTTCTGTTTTATTTTTCTTATGGGCTCAGGCCAGAACCAGACAGCAGAAAGAAACCACCAGGCTATGGTACTGTGGTTCATCCCCGGTCAAGGCTTCTTTGGGGAAAGAAGAGAAAATCAGAACCTGGGTTCTCAGTAGGCTGTTCTTGGTGGCCACTCGCAGTTGCGGGCATCTTAGATGCAGCCACCGGCCCCAGTGAGGCGGTAGGGAGACGGCCAGCTTGGAATGGTCACTGTATTCTGTCTCAACTTGTTTAGGGAGGTCACATGTGTTTAGCAGATGGCAGGCTGACATGTGGGGGTGCAAGATACTCCCCCCGTTTCTTCAACAAAATGGGCCCGATGATGTTCTCACCCTTTCTGATCTTCCTTGTGGACACCTGTACAGCTCACCCCTCACTGGCCACAGACTCCCCAACAGGACCGTGACATCCAGGGTCCCATGCCCCTTGGGACGTGGACTCACTGCCTGTCCTCCGAAAGCAGTGGCACAAATGGGGAGAGGTCAGCCAAGGGCCAGGCCGTCACCCCAGGCCTTTGAGCACAGTGGAGGTGGCAAAGCGGGCCGGGCCACCTAGCTGGTGGCCGCTGCAAGAAGAGAAGCTAGCACACATCCCGCGCACCTGCCCTCTTCACCCCAACCTGAGCCTCTTCCCTCCTTGTTCCCCAAGAGCAAACACTAAAGGGCCAGCCCCTTGGTCGGGTCTAGCGGTCATTTCCCGGTGTGCTGGTCAGGATGAAAAGGCTCGGAAGCCAAAAGCATCCCTGAAAGTGGCACACGTCCCTGGGCAGACGTGGGACCCAGGTGGGAAGGGGGTTCAGAGGAGGGACGAGGTGATGGTCAAGAGCCACCTGCTGTTGGCAGCTACCCAGCTTCCGGGGAGCCTGACATCAGTTTTTGGTGAAATGCCGCGAAATGACGAAGCAGATGTGAGTTTGCTTTACCACGCATCATTCGCTTCCTGTGTGGTCAGGCCCATTTCAGAGGTGAGGGGACTGATGTGTGCTGCCCACCAAAGATCACAAAGCTATTTGTTTCCTCCAGAACTGGAATAGTGGCTACAGCCTGGCGGAAACACAGCAGCGTGTGCATTTCACCTGTAGCGCAAGTCTATTGTTCTAAAAATCATGCGCTACAAGAACTAGCAACAGCTGCAAGTATATGGTAAAGCACAGTGCAGAATGAATAGAACCACCCTTAAATGCATTTTAATCTAAATTAATAAATATTCTATGAAACAGTGTTTGCCTCAGGATGCCGGTTTCTTCCAAGTAGACAACATGGGAGCACGTAGTTAAGAAACGTAGAGAAATTCTGCTAGACTGAAACATGTGTGTTCCTGAAAATAAATCACCACACTATACAAAAGCACTTGATAGAAGCCACAGGGTTTTATGTGGAAAGGGGTTTTCAGATGAAACACTCAAACACTTTGCCAGTGACTCATAAAGAAAAGATAGGAACTGAAAGGCCTTGGCTGGTGTGGCTCAGTGGATTGTGCACTGGCCTGTGCACCCAAAGGTCGCTGGTTCAATTCCCAGTCAAGGCACATAACCAGGTTGCAAGCCAGGTCTGTAGCTGGAGGCAAGTGAAAGGCCACTATACGTTGATGTTTCTTTCCCTCTCTTCCTCCCTCCCTGCCCTTCTCTCTAAAAATAATGAATAAAAAAGTCTTTACAAAGATAAAGTAAAATATACATTTTGGCTGTTTTTATGGGTAAGAGATTGAGGTGGAAACGGTTTGATTCTTAGAACGATTTTTTTTTTTTTTTTCCGAGAGGTAGCCAGGACATTATAGTCGGCTTGGCTCAAGTAGAAAGATGTCACCATAAAGGTTTGTCCCTGCCTTGACTTCTCTTTCCAGAAACTCAGGCAGCCAGATAATAAGCTATCTTGTTAAGGGTTGGCTGAGCCCCATGGTAATAAGGAGCATCAGGAGGCAGCGGGGATTGCTGTCTCCCTTATTTAGGGAAGGTCTCAGGGTCCTCAACAGAAAATGCACAGGTTGACATTACTCTGCAAGGACCTTTTCAATGGTAGAAGTGGATCTGTAAGGACCTTTCCAACAGTAGAAGTACATCTGCAAGGACCTTTCCAACAGTAGAAGTACATCTGCAAGGACCTTTTCAACAGCAGAAATGGGTCTGCAAGGATTTTTCCAACAGTAGAAGTGGATCTGCAAGGACCTTTCCAATGGTAGAAGTAGGTTTACAAGGACCTTTTCAATGGTAGAAGTGGATCTGCAAGGACCTTTCCAACTGTAGAATTCTACAGCTTTTTAAAAAAATTATTTTATTTTATCTTATTGTTGTTGTATTACATCCATCGAATTCTACAGCTTTATCTTCTTGGTCCCTCTCTCTATCTACAGCTCCTTGTCCTAAAATGGAAATGTAAGTCCTGACCAGCCTTGGGATGGCATTGTGTGGGTTCTCTGTCCTAACGCTATTCTCAGCTCATAAGCAATACCAATGAAATTATTGTACATGCACATATAGCAGCCAGTTTCCCCACTACAGGATGCGTAGGAGCCATTTCAAACTAGAACTGGTCTCTGTATGAGTCAGCTGCTTCTGGGGGTTGAGGTCTGGTCACCAGCCCATGACCGTCCATCTGCATGGCCGTGGGCAACTCTGACCTAACAAGAAAAGCCCTTCACTCGACACTCAGAAGTGTCTCATTTTAAGTTCTAGCCTTTACTAAATTGGATTCTTTCATACCCATCAGAAGGTTAAATTCTTCAGTGAGTTAAATTTTGACAAGCAAAGTAAGATTTTTTTCCCATGTCTTCCAACCCTAGTTACCGAAACTGCAAATCAGTTGCGATTTTTAGCTTCTCTTCTTTTTAAAGCAATTCACCACCTCCACATACATTAGCTTCTCAGCCTGGAATTTTTTTTTAAAAGAATTTTTCACTTTTCCATCATGAATTTCATGGGTTTTTTTTTTTTTTTTTTTTTTTTTGGTTTTGTTTTAAGAGTTTATTTGTTATTTTCAGAGAGAGGAAAAGGGAGAGAGGCAGAGAGGGAGAGAGACATCCATGTATGGTTGCCTTTCACCTGCCTCCAGCTATGGACCTGGCTGGAGACCTGGCTTGCAACCTGGTCATGTGCCCTGGCTGGGAATCGAACCAGCCACCTTTGGGTTCGCAGACCAGCACCTTATCCACTGAGCCACCAGCCAGGGCCACCAGCCTGGATTTTAAACCGAGTGACTTTGGAAATCATTGCTTTTCTTATGCTTCATTAAAAAATATCAGAAGTAATTTTTTAAAAGTTAAAATGGAACCTTTAAAATGATAATATATACAACCTTTCATTTCTATCCATCTTACCTTGCTTCAGACAATTGCAGGACCATGGACCACAATTGCAGCAAATGTGGTCACTCTGGAGTTGGGGTGAGGGACCGTGGTAGATGCAAAGCACGTTTTGCTGGCGTGTGTGTTGTATGTGTATGTGGTTTGCAGATGGTGCATGCGTGTTTATCTTATCCTTTGAAAGAAAGTGGGGTGAACACCATGATCGATCAATCTGGATAGTTCTGTGCAGGGTTAAACAAGTTAGGGGTGCGGTTATAAAATCTTGTGGTTGATTTTCTTTTAAGATCCCTACACCAACCGTGGTTGGGGTATCCTGGGGACAGGCACCTGGCCTTCTGAGACTACAGCCTTGGTAAATATGACCATGTTTAGAGGAGCCACTCGCACGGGTGGGATAAAAACAGAGGTCCTTCTTACCCTGGCACTGATGGTAACTGTGTTTAGATCACTGTCTTATGAGCTTGATTTTGAATTTAAGGGAAACTCTTAGGAAAGGATTATTGATGCACCGCTGAAGGCCAGGAAGGTACAGCTGGACACGGAACTTTACAAAAGGACCCGCGTGTTGGTGAGAATGTCGGTGGCCCTGCACTTTCGCCCTCAGGCCCGCCTAGCAACTGCTCAGGGTGACGAGCCCTTGCAAACACAACTCGAAAGACCTGGGAACAGATCATGTGTTTTCCCTCTGGAGATAATAAGCATACGGCCCACCGTTTTGAATAACAGCACTTATATCTTATTCAAAGCTGAGAATGCTTTGTACCTCTCCATACCTGTTAAGAACAGTCAGCAGGATATTGTGAAAGGAGAGCTGCATTTCGCACAGATCGAAGTCAAATCATTGTTTGCTCCCCACCCCGCCCATAACCTCCCTTAAATAGGCCAAACAGCGGAGAAATCGCTTTGTAATCTGCAACAGTATAACAGGCCTGGCTGGCTGTTAACCACCCTGAGATCCTGGGGCAGACGACACCAGATACACCCAGGCTGCAAGTTCGATCCCCAGCTGATGTGCGTGCAACAAGGCCAATGTTTCTCTCTCATATTGACATTTCTCTTCTTCTCTCTCCCCCTGACTGTCACTCTCCATATGCGTATCCTTGGGTGACAATGTAAAACTTTAAAAAGGTGTGCAACTTCCCAGGAAACTTCTCTGACCGCCCCCTCCCCCCCACTCACCCCTGGGGCTGCTGCAGGTACTCAGCTCATGCATTTTAGCTGCTCAAGACATCATGGCCAGAATTATGCCTATTAATGATGAATGAGTCCCACATTCAACTGGATTTAATTAATAGGGCGGGAGAGGGTTTCGTTAGTAAGAATAGGTTTGCAGGCTAGTAATGGTTCCAAGGAAAATCACCACATGGATGCCGTTCTAGTTCCCTGTGCCTCCAGGTTCCAATGCTACTGACTGTTCTAAGCAGTTTGCAGTGTTGAGAGGTGGGGTCCTCACAGTCCCCCCATGAGGTGAGGACAGATATTGTGCCCTTTTGACAGATGAGGACACTGAGGCAGGTTAAGGAACTTGTGTCAAGGTAACAGCGTGGAAGCTGCTATCAAGTGGCATGGGAAAGAATTCACATAATGCTGTATGCATGGAAGTTTGGGGCCCAAATGAATGATGTGCTCCCAGCCTTTCCCTAGAAAACAAAGCAAACAAATCGAAAGCACTATCGTGTGTTTGGGCAGGTAAGTACAGGGGCGCTGCCAGGGGGTACAGACTATCTTGAATGCCCAGTTTGGAACAGGAGGCTCAGTGAGCAGGGTCAGGGGGCTCAGGGGGTCACACGCAAACTTCTCTGAGCACCCAGTCCCCAACCAAGGTGAGCAAGGGCGACATGCCCAGCAAGCCCTGTCTGGTGGGGCCCAGTTTCCCCTGCAGACCCCAGGGCTTCCCGAGACACACCTGCACACCTCCTACCCCTGCACCCCCACCCACGTCACCCTAGTCACCCTAGCCCACGCCTTCAGAGGCCTCGGAGAGCACACGACCCACATGTGAGCTCCGCCCCCAGATCAAGTGATTTCCACGTTCTCTGCCTCCATTTCCCCACCTGAAACACAAGGGCGGTACTCATCTACTTTGTAGGGCTATTTTGAGAACAGTTTGGTTCCTTCGTAGGGACTGGAAGGAAGGATGCCCGGAACTTGGTGTTGGTTGGTAGGGAATACCCTCGCCCTGGTCATGAACAACGGGGGCTTCCCAGGCCCGCTAAGGACAGAGCGCTGTTCCTGGCTGCCCGGGTCTCCTGCAGCTGGCCGGCATGGCTTCCTTCTTCCAGGAGTTTACTCTCCCCTCGAGGCAAACGAATAAGAGAAACACAAATAGCCATTATTGCGGAGCTTGTGACGCCCATGCTGCCTGGGAAGCAGACCTGTGTGGAGGGAGCTTGGGGTCTTCGGTGACCCCAGTGTCTTGCCAGACGGGCACTGAGATGCAGAATGAGCTCCGTGCCCGAGTATCTGGGAGTGTGACTAACAGACATGAGCTATCACCACGACATGGACTTGACTGGGTGCCATACTCCGTGGGACGTTTGTCCCTGGCTTGTTATTCTGACCCCACAAGGGCAGGCACCCCCTCCCATTTCACTCCTCTGCAGAAGCATGGCGTGGGAGCAGCTGGGTACGGATACAGAAACAGCACATCTTGCTGCAGAAAGCTTTTTGCACGTATGGGTGTTTGCCACACGAGGTCTTGTGTGATCTTTGCGGCAATGTGCGTTAGGAAAGAAAGGCATAAATTAGTTCCCTGTTTGACTGGATTCTACCAGGACCAGGAGACACTTTGTACAATGTGTGTGGAGAAGGGCCTGCAAATGTCAGACTGTGTTTCCGAAATTAAAACCAGCTAAAGTACCGCCCCAAATATTACAAACTGGTACTCACAGGCAGTATGCCAACATCCATCGCAGCCTCATTCACAGCCGTGAAGAGGTGGAAGCAACCCAAGTGCCCCTCAGATGATGAACGGGTTTTTAAAAATGTGGGATACACCTACAATGGAATATTACATAGCTATGAAAACGGAATGAGGTCTGATACATTGTACAACAGGGATAAACTTCAAAAAAGTTATACTACGTGAAATCAGTGAGGCAGAAAGGACAGATAATGGTATGATTCCACTTCTAGGAACTATCTAGAATGAGCGAGTTCACAGCAGAAGAAAGGAGAGGTTCCTGGCGCTTCCCGGCAGAAAGCAGGGTTTTATTGGAGCTCAGTGGTTACAAGGTTTCTCTTCTGAATGGAAAAGTGGCCATGGTCGCACAACATTGTGAACATTCTTGGAGTTTTGCACTTAAAACCGGACACAGTGACTGATCTTATAATACATGAAATGCGCATGACCACGATTTAAAAACGCAGCTATGGTAACTTCCGGTGAGGACATGTTTTTTTAAATAGCGGTGCGATGGCCACAGAAGGAATATTATAGATCACGGGAAGGAGGTCAGTGCTTACATTTTCCATGAGAAGCGGCATTGCTCCCCCGGTGCAGTGGTTTAATTTGAAGACCACTATTGGCTGTGGTGCATCTATGAGCTGTAGGACGAATCCAGAGGTATTCAGGGTACGGAAAAGAAAGGGTTGGTGCAAAGGCAACAATGTAAGATTTTCCAGGCAAATCCATATGCTTTTCTTGCCCAGAGAGGAACTGGTCCTAGGAAAAGGGGGAGAGAACTGATTTTGGAAACTTGTTTGCCCTTCCCTCCTGTCTCTCATCTGGTTTTCCTACCTCACGGAAACGCGCCTCTAAGAAAACATGCCTAATTTCTCCGTATCGTTTTCTTGTAAGGTTTTATTTATTATTTTTAGAGAGAGGGGACGGGAGAGAGGCAGAGAGGGAGAGAGACATCCATGTGTGGTTGCCTTTCACCTGCCTCCAGCCACAGACCTGGCTGGAGACCTGGCTTGCAACCTGGTTATGTGCCCTGGCTGGGAATCGAACCAGCGACCTTTGGGTTCGCAGGCCGGTGCCTTATCCACTGAGCCACCAGCCAGGGCTCCCTATTGTTATTTAAATACATAGGCCCCACGTGGCTCAGAGTTCATGGCCAGTTGGCCTTCCAAGGAGGAGCTCCTCTCGCCTGATCTTCCCTGGTCCCCTAGGCCATGACCCCATTGCCCACAGCACCCCAGCTCCGCTCCTGGGTCTCCTGACTTGGGGGAGTAAAGCACCGATGGTGGGTGTCCCCTGAGAGCCCTGGAGATGCCGGCAGCATGAGGCCGGGCGGAAGCGGAAGCCGGGGGAGAGGCATGTGCCCCGTCTCCTGCTGAACCAGGCTGTGAAAACGCTGACAATGACAGAGGACAAAGACCCCAACTTGGCTGACACCTGAGTGAGTTCGGTTTCAGAGCATTTGTGAAGGTAGAGAGTGACGCCCCTCCTCATGGCGGGATCCCGTGGCTTAGGTCTGGGAAAGGCCTCCTCAGGGCCAGCAGGCTCCCACGTTCCCCGTTCGGTCATCAGGTTAGGGGCGTGCCATGCTGTTCTGCAGGCGGGCAGGTCTCAGAACCAGCTCTCTGCTGCGGTCCTTTATTACCCAGGAATAATTCTGTCCTCGGGAGAAGAAATGAGAGGAGCAGGCGTGGGTGGGGGGCAGGACACGCTGTCTGCGTCATGCAGGGCCCATCTGCCTGGTGGCGGCATCCATGCCGGCCCTGCGTGTGACAACCAGACTTCCCGATGGGCCTGCAGAAGGGGCTCTGGTCACTTCCCAACCCCCATTTAACGGTAGGTCTGGCAGGGCAGGATGGACCAACTGCAGGGGGAGGAGGGAGCTGCCCCCCTCTTCCTTCCGCACGGAGAGGCGAACTTTCCCCAGAAAAAGAGAGTCAACCTTTCACACTTTCTAGGCCATGGGGTCGCTGTCCCAGCTGTCAACTCTGCCATTCTGGTGCAAAGACAGCCCCGAAGGCCTAAGCGAACGGGTGCCCACAAACCTCTATTTAAGAGACAGAAGGTGGTCCAGGGGCGGAAGTCTGCAGACTTGACATAGATGCTCACTCGTTCACGGGGTCCAGAAGCCAATCCCGTCGATAAGTCTCATGAGACCGGTCAGCTCCTGTCCTTCCTGATGTAATGGGCTGTGATGCTAGGGGACACGCCAAGTGGGAATGTAGCAGAAATGCAAGGACGTCGGCACCATGTTGACGGAGTTCCGCCGGGTGGCACATGTCACAGCCCTAATCTCGCAGTGTCTCCTGTAAAACGGGGTGCATCTCCTTTTCCCGAACTTGAAATTAGGGGTGACCAGGCCCCCTAGTGTCCAAGCTCCTTCTGAAGCCGCCGGGAATGGCCTTGGCCTCATGGTACAAAACTGTCACCAGCTCCCAGGTAGGAAGACGGGGAAGACGGGGCAACTGAAAATATTCGTTGAAAGATCCTGCTTCCCGTCACTTCTACGCACAGCCTGTCATTGTCCATTTTATGGGTCCGCTTGGCTGGGTCAAGTCTTTGATGAAACTAGAGGTTTCGTGTGAATCTCCCCGGGTGCGGAATTAACATTGAATTCAGTGGACTGGGAATAAAGCAGGTTACCCTCCAAAGTGTGGGTGAGTTCATCTCCGCGGAGTAAAAAGGTAGACCTACACCTGGGACGGAGAATTCTGGGAATTCTGCCTGCAGACAGGCTTTGAACTTGACCTGCCGTGTCAACTCTTCTCCGGGTTTCCAGCCTGTGGTTCCCACCCTGCGAATTCTTGCCGGCTTCCCAAATCAAGTGCGCCAATTCTTTCTGATAAATCCACCCCCACCCCCGCCTCTCTTTCCCTTCATTTTTCCATCTCCCTAGGTGCTCACCCCCCTGCCCATCTTCTTTTTTATTTGTAGGGAGTTGCACGTGGCAGGCTTTTCTTGCAGACGGTTAATGGTAAAAAGTACAAAACCCTCCTGGTCCTACCGTAAAAGCATTCTGACTGCCACCTTAGAGCAACAGGCACCCAGCGTGTCTGTGTCCTGTGGGCTTTGCTGTCTGCACCCAGTAGGTGCTGTATAGAGACTTGCTGGTGGAGTGACACTCTGAGGGCAGCTAATTGGCTACTCAGGGCAAGGGGCCTGGGGATGGAGGGATGAGAGATCCCGTGAGCTGCAGGGGGACCCAAGCATTCCCGACCCACCTCACCCGTGGAGTCTGCACCCACCACCCTCGTCAGAGAGAGGGGCTGGGCTGAGCAGACAGATGGCCGCCAGGCATGCGAAAGCATGCTCAACATCACCAGCCCTCAGGGAAATGCCCATTAGGGCCACGATGAGACACCACCTCGCACCAATCAGAATAGCCATCACCAGCAAACCGACAAACAATGGGTGTTGGCGAGGATGCCGGGGGAAGAGAACTCCAGTGCTGGTGGGGATGCAGGCTGGTGCAGCCACCGGCGGAGGCGGTACGGAGTTCCCTCAGAAAACTAACAATGGAGCTGCCTGTTGATCCACCTGTGGGAATGTATCAAAGAACATAAAAACACTGCTTTGGAAAGATACCTGCACTGCTGTGTTCACTGCAGCGTTATGCACAGTCGCCGAGACAGGGCAACAACCTAGTGTCCATGGATAAATGAATAGAAGAAGAAGAGGAGGAGGAGGAGGAGGAGGAGGAGGAGGAGGAGGAAGAAGAAGAAGAAGAAGAAGAAGAAGAAGAAGAAGAAGAAGAAGAAGAAGAAGAAGAAGAAGAAGAAGAAGAAGAGGAAGAAGAAGAAGAAGAAGAAGAAGAAGAAGAAGAAATGTATATACATATATGAATACTATGCATCTATTAAAAGGATTGAGCGCTGTGGCATTTGTGACAATATGAAGAGTTATCAATGCTAAGTGAAATAAGTCACATGTGGAATCGAAAAAAAAATCCAAAACAAATAAAAAGGGAAACAGATCCATGGATATAGAGTAAGTGGATGGGTGGGCCAATGCGTAAAACTAAGTTAGTTAATTTAAATAAATAATGAGAGCCCTGGCTGGTGTGGCTCAGTGGATTGAGTCCTGGCCTGCAAACCAAAGGGTCGCAGGTTCAATTCCCAGTCAGGGCACAGGCGTGAGTGGTGGGCCAGGTCCCCAGTTGGGGGGGTGTGAGAGGCAACACACCCCTCTCTTTCTCCCTTTCTTCCCCTCTCTCTAAAAATAAATAAAATCTTAAGTAAAGAGGAGCCTGCTGAAAAATAGGGGAAAAAAAAGAGAAAATAACCAAGTTGTTTTGAACAGGCAATTGTCTGCTGAGTAATATGTGTAGAATCTGGAAAGTGTGCCCTTCTGTTTTCTTTAGAAGTGGATTCACTACAGGTAAACTAGACAGTAAATAAAGAGGTGATGATGGTAAAATGAGGCCCTGATCCAATCTGACTGGCGTCTTATAAAAGAGGAGATGAGGTCGCAGACGAGGACAGAGGGTCCAGCACATGAGGACACAGGGAGAGGACACAGGACCGAGGTGCGGAGCCTCCGAAGGAGCCAGTGCTGTGATCTTGGACTTGCAGCCCCTGGAACTGCGAGAAGGTAACTTTCTGTGGTGAAGTCACCCAGCGACTTTGTTGCTGCAGCCTTAGCAAAGTTGCACAATCTGCGCCGACGAGGTTGCGGAATCAAGGAAGGGGCCATTACCGAGGCTCCTGGCACAGACACTCGTTAACTAAGTTCCGTCTTCTCCTCTCGGGGCACGTCTAGGCCGCAGGGTGGCCCCAGGCATGTGTGCCACTGAGGTCCTCATGCCATCTGCACAGGGGCAGGAAAGCATTGCCAGTCCCCCACGTTGCTAAGCGTGTCTCATATCAGCGAAGTCCCCCCAGAGGAAGGTGCGGAACGGGGTGCAGAGATGCTGGCAACCATGCCCCTGTCCCCGCGGGCCTCACCGTGACGTCTTCTCTGAGCCTGGTGGCTCCCGGGAGGCGGGTCCCTCCGTGTCCCCAGCAAGAGTCACAGGCCTTTACGGTGAAGGGTGAACTTGAGCGGCACGTCTGAGCTCTGGAGGGTTATTGACTCGTCATAAAATACAGCTGAAAGGCAGCCCTGCTGCTCGGACCAGACCTACCCTGCGGACAGTTCGTACACGTGCCCTGCCGTGTTATCAGTGAGAGGCGCGTGCGGCCTCGACTGCGGAATGGAAATTCGCGTGACAGGAACGTGACCCTGAGCGTGGCCCCCTCTGCCTCTCCCCATGACCCCAGTCCTATTCCACCCTTTGCCTCTCGGACTTTGATTATTGGAGATTCCTCGCAGCCGTGGAATTTGTCTTTCTATGACTGGCTTACGTCACCATGGGGCGTGTCCTCCAGGTTCACCCTGTCACCCTGTCGCCGTGTTTCACCAGAAGCCCAGCCCCTTCTTGAAAAGCCGTGCAAGTCAAGAATGCAGATGCGGGGACCTGGGGCCAGACGTCTGCAGGGAAGGGCTCCCCAGGGCACACACCTGAGGACCCCAGGTGCCAGCAGCTGGGCTGAGACCCAGGGCCCCTCCGCCTGCGCCTGTCCCTGCCCTTGGGCATCTGCAGTCCTGGCTGGCGGCGCTGGCCTCCAGGGTTCACAGCGGACCCCTTGGGGATGTTGGCGGATGGTATTTTGAGGGGACAGCGGCGGTTCGCCCCACTGCCCAGGCCCCTCTCCGAGCCATTGCGGTGAGCCCACCGGCAGAGCTGCAAGGGGCTTCAGGGCCCCACTTCTCACAGGGAGCCTGTCGCTGGCTGCAGACGGAGGGGCTCCCCTGAGCCCGCTTGCCGGGTGCAGCCCTCAGCCGGCACTGTGAGTCATTGCGTCCCCATCCCACGTACTCCGAGAGCAGAGGAGCCGCCCAGCTGACCTCGACGGGGCTCCCTGGCACTGGGGCTCCCAGCCCAGAAGCCACGTGTCGTCCGGGGTGTCTGGGCAGAGGGGACACAGGGCTCAGCCCCCCTGTGCGGAGAGTGCTCCTGGCTTGCGCTCCTGGCCGGACCGCGCGTGTCCCAGCCGTGACAGGGCAAGGCTCCCTCAACCAGACGGTCTCCAGGCTACAGCGGGGTGGCCAGCGACTCTCCAGACAGACCCACCTGTCCCCCCCGGGGGACACAGCGCCCTGGGTTCTGCCAGCGTGTTTTGTGAAGTGCCTGGGGGTCCGTGAGGTGGGTCATCCCCGAGGCACCTCGTGGTGTCCGTGAGGACTGCTGGCTGGCCCGAGGTTGGGTGTGTGCTCGGGACAGACTTCCTCGCTGAGCCGTGGGCTTCACTCTTCCCGTCCCACCCGCTGATTGTGGTGAAGGCAGAGGGGCGGGACTGGGAGAGGGAGAGGCGTTAACAGAGGGCGCACAGGAGCCCCAGCCCCACGTGGGTCCACATTTCTGGAAGACCAGGCGTCCCCACCCGCAAACTGGGGAGAGGAGACCTCTACTCAGAGCTGCCTGCGTGGTTTTCTCCCCTCTCCGCCCCTGGGTCCTGCACCTGGTTCCCGCGGCCGCCAGCGCAGGGCAGGCAGCCTGGGCCCGGCAGGTCACCCCGCGGGGTCTCTCCTTTTAACCCCGGAGGTCCTGGGTGACTTTCAAAGGCACCCAGGAGAGTCCGTGAGGGACAAGAGTAGACCTAAGTTTTGTGACATTTAAGGAAAAACAAAAGGCAAGGTTTCCGCTCCTGGCTCCCTGCGCGCACCAAAGATGTCCACAGGCCCCAGCCTCCTCTAAGGCACCTGGGTGGAGGGAAGACAGAGCAATGCCCTCCAGTGGCTCCTCAGCGTGCAGCCCAGGTGCGACCTGGGGCCACCTCCGTGTCGCCGCCGGTGTCGCTCCTGGGCTGCTGCGTCCCCACAGGGCACAGGCTGGCACCCGGCGGGGCGTCGAGGGCGGGGACACGTTCCGGGGGCTGTGCCCGGTGCACCTGCCTGGGCTCCGGGTCTGGGTCCCCCCGCTGTCCCAGGCGCGCCCTCCCCAGGCCCCTGACGCCCCGCGGCACCCCCTCTGCACCCTCCGGCCTCAGGGCGCGTCCTCTCCTTCCCTCTCCTCTCGTGCCCCTAGTCTAGGAGGGGGCGCCCCCTCCTCCCCCGTGTCCCCTCCCGAGCCCCTCCCCAGCCTTCTTTCCCACGGCTGGCCCCGCTCGCCCGTCCCCTCCCCGGCGCCCCCTCCCCAGCCCCCGAGCCGCAGCCGAGCATGCGCCGTGCGAGGAGGCGGGCGGGAGCGGCGCGCACTCTCGGGTCCCCTTCCCGCACCGCCGCCGGTGGCCGGTTGCTAAGCAGTGATCGCCGTTTCTGTGGCGATCGCCGAGGCGGCCGCTCATTGGAGAAGCCCCACGAAAGCCGCGGGGACTCCCCGCTTCGGCTCCGCTCGCGGTCCCGGCGCTGGAAGGAGCAGCTAGGCTGGTCTTGCCCGCCCTCCTCCCAAGCGGCCGTGCGGTCGGGAAGTATGGACTGAACCCCGGTCCCCGCGCCGATCGCGCTCCGGTGGCCCCGGACTCGGCGCCCGATTGCACCGCGCCGCGCGCCGCCGCGCCCGGACATCATGACCACGGCCAAGGAGCCCAGCGCCTCCGCCAAGTCCGCGCAGCAGCAGGACCAGGTACCCGAGCCCGCGGCGCGGCGCGGAGGGGAGCGCGGGTGATTCTCGGGCATTTCTGTCTCCGCCGGAGCCCCCAGCAGGCGGGTGGGAGCAGGCGCGAGGGAGCGCTGCGGGGCCTGCCGCGCTCTGCCCGCCCCCCTGCATTTTAAAAGATCCCCAGGTCTGCGCATCACGTGGCCCGGGGAGCATCCGCCAGGTCAACTTGATGGGAAGGGACTTAGGACAAAGGCCTGTCTGGGCAGAGAGCGCCCGAGGGAGCGTGTGTCCGTCCTGAAGGTTTCCAACTACTTATAATTGTTTCGGGGGCGGAGGAGGTGGGTTCCCCGTCTCCCCATCCTCCAGGGGCGCGTGGCTTGGGTTCCAACCTAAGTCCAAAGAAGACATGTTGAAAGGTCTTTACCTTGGGCAGCTGGGTTCCTCTCCTCCTTTTCCCTGCAGGGTTTCTGAGGGAATTAAGGCATCGCTGACGCTCTCCCTGGGCATTCAGAGAGGGCAGGATTGTTAGAACCGGGCAAGGGCGCCAAGTCCGGGCCAGGGGGGACCCCGCTGCCCACAAGGGCAGCCAGTCAGGGCTGCACCAGGGGCTCCGGGTGGCAGAGGTCAGCCCGTGCTCCTCCTGCCCCCCATCAGCACGATTGTGGGGAGTCACAAGGCCAGCAGCAGGGCCGTGCACTTGTGTGGATGGAGTTCCTTCTTGAAAGCCTTGGAGGGACTTATCCTCATCAGGACCTCCCTGGGCAGGTCACTGAGGTACTCCTGGGGGACCCCCCAGAGACCCCAGAAGCCGTTTGCCGGGATGGGTAAATCAACAGTATAGACTGCTGTCCCCTCTTTATGTTAGGGCAGCGCTGGCTAGGATTGGAGCCCAGAAAGGAGGCCCCTCTAGGGCTCAGGGGAGCGCAGAGACTTTTGGGGGGACATTGGGTGACAATCCCACCATCAACTATTCAGGAGGCAACTTTGGATCTGTATGCAGTGCGAGCTGTGCTTTCTGGTCATTTCCTCAAAACCCATTTTCAAAATAATAATAATAATAATAATAATAATAAAACTACCTTATCAGGACTATGAGCATCCCTCCACCCGCTCAGGAACGCAAATGCAGTTTGATTTCCCTTGGGAGAAAGGGGTGGGACCTGCTGAAATGGGGGTCGCTGGCATTGAGGACAGAGCCCCTGTGACGGCTCATGTTCGCTGAGGCGGAGAGACGGAGTGGCTCCCAGGAGGCACCTCGAACCTCCTTTACAGACCTGCCACCCGGTGAGGAGCCAGGCCCACCCTACGCCGGCACCCTGGCCTCCTCCTCTGGGTACGACCTGAACGTGCTCCGGGCGTGCAGGCTGCCCCAAGGACATGGGGAGCCATGGGGACCACGGGTGCCGATTCAAGGTCCCGTCTGTGTCACGTAGAAGGAGCCCTGTGGCTGCTGTCCAGTTTGGCTGTGATACCCCCCAGGCCCAGCGAGTAGGGGTCATTGGGGTGGGGTTTGGGAGGACGTGAGCTCCTGCTTGACCTCATACCTTTGGGTTGGTGGCTGTCCCCCCACGTGCACCTGCTCCAATCCCGGAACACTTCAGCAGGTGCTGCAGTGACAATGGCGTGGCTGTGGCTCTGGAAACCCCTGTCCCTGCATTCTCATTGGCATTTCTTGACCCCGAGAAAGGCACAGAGCCCCTGCCCCGCCCCCCATGAAGTGGAACAAACTGGGAGGCAGCAGCAGAACTGGGGGCAGGAGGAGGCAGACAGGTGGAGCTCAGAGATCCCCTGGCTCCAACCAATGCACCTCAGGGGACCCAGCAAACCACTCCGGACGCAGGTGGATAAAACCCTTAGTTCATGGAGACTGTCTCCTTTTCCCGTGGTCTGTTTCCACATTCACGCTGTCTGGAGCTCCGAGTCCTCCAGGTCTTCACTTCCTGTTTTCCCTGAATCTCTGGGCGGGTAGCCCCACACCCAGGCCGGTGCAGATTTACGGGGACACCAGGACTGAGGGAAACGGTCAGTGTTCTAGGGAGTGAGGAAGAGCCAGAGATGCTGGTGGCAGCTTGTCTTGGTTTTTAAGTGGGGATTATTTAATCTGACTAACTTCACAGCTTTCTTCCCAATCACCAGACGGTCTCTCTAGTTCCTTCTTTCTTTCCTTCTTGAATCCTTGCTGAAGTATATGTTTATTGATTTGAGAGAGAGAGGAAGAGGGAGGGAGGGAGGGAGGTGCGGAGCCATGCGTAGGAGACAGAAACATCCATGAATTATCTCCCATACGCCGGTACGCACCGTGGCTAGGAATCAAACCCGCAACCTTTCAGTTTACACGATGATGCTCCCATTGAGTCACCCAGCCCAGGTGTAGCCTCAACTCTGCATAGAAACTTCCTGGTGGCAGCGCCCTCTGTCTCATGTCTGAGGCATGAGGCTGAGGACGGGTATCGTGGAGCCCAACATTCTTGAACACTGCACGGCTCGTACACAAGACTGCCAGTGAGCGGGCGGCTGGGGGGGCAGAGGCGGGAGCCGTTTCTCACCTGCCTTGACCACCAGGAGCCAAGTGTGTGGGTGGAAGCTGAGGGTTACTGCCCGTGCATGAAGACAATCTAGAAAAAGGTATCAGACCAGATGACTTTACCTGTTAATTACAGATGGCTGTTCTTTGCCAGCGCGCTTGGGTACTAAAAATAGATGCCTCCGTGGAGCTGGGGTTTTTTTTGTTTTTTTTTTTTTTTGACGCTGTATGAACACGTTGGAATAAACCAAAGCAGGGGACAGGCTTCAGGGAGACCAGCGCTGCTCTTTCCCTGGGGAGATGCCCGAACGGGCTTTTACATGACGTAGCAACTGCCCAGAAATATGTGGAACCTGTCCAGCTTTTCGGCTGGATGAACCAGACGACAGGTTTCCCTGTGAAACCAGAGCCCACCCAGACCCCGAGAGTCACCTGCCACCAGGGTGAAGATCAGCAGGTGCGGCAGAAAATGCCATGGACAGAGCATCCCCTGGAACTGCCTGGTCCCCTCCTTGAAGAACCAAGTGAAGGGATCTCCTCCACCCTTAAAATCAACACAAGGACTGATTTGTTCTAAAAGCTGCTGTGCTCGCGTTGAGGAGGCCGCGGATGGAACGCAGGGATGGGATATGCTGTGGAGAGAGAGCGATGTTGCGAACATTGGTCCTCCTGCTCCCAGGGACCCCCGTGCTCCGTACTGAGCTCAGGTCTGTGGAGTTATGGGCCCCAGGACCCAGTGTGGATGCACAGGTGGCATTACTTCCATGAACCAGTGTAGTGATGCCATTCTAGAAAAGTTTGGAAATGGGAAGTCTGAGTGAGGACAGGCCTTCCTGAGGATGCAGAGGTGAACTCCCAGGGCAGGACTCTGACAGTTCCTATCCAGGGTGCCTTTTGTAGTGACATCAGATGCTGAAACAGAGGACCTGCCTTGGGCCATCATAACAGTTAAATTCTTTATGTAACCGTTTTAAAGGAAAAGGCAAAAAGGCCTCTGCCATGAAGATAAAGGTGGTGTTGAATAGCATCAAAAAGCAGAAGGCCCTGGCTTGGTGGCCCAGTTGGTTGGAGCATCGGCCTTTGGACAGAAAGGTCTCGGGTTCGATTCCTGGTCCACCCAGGTTGCAGGTTCGATCCCCGGTCAGGGCACATACAGGAGGCAACTAGTCAATGTTTCTCTCCCACACTAATGTCTCCCTCTCTTTCTCCCCCACTCCTCCTCTCTAAAATCTATGAAAAATGTTCATGGATGAGGACAACAGAAAAACGTTTTAAGTGGAAGGAAACCTCAGAAAACAAGACTCAATATTATGACCGTTTTAGTGAGTCTCCCAGAGGCGAGGTGGGCCTTTGGCCATTCATCAAGTGACTCTGGAGTCCGTGCCCACCGTCGGATACACGGAGCCGTCTTCTGCCCGCGGCCTAAGTTTTCTAAGACCATGTTGGCGGAAAGGAACCTTGAAGGAGCTGGGTGAAGGAAAGGGGTGGCTGGTTGTTCCGATTGGGTAGAAATACTTCCTGTGCTTGTGCACGTTGGAAACGGGAGAAAGTTTTGTGGCTGCAGAAGGAGGAGAGGTGAGAAGGCTTTGGGGGCAGAAAACCCTGGTTGTGGGCACCCTGGAGAGTGGGTGTGCAGAACAGGAAAGGACCCCACACCAGGGAACTGCAGGCGGCTCTCAGAGCAGAGGCCTGAAGGGCCCGGTCAGGAGAAGAGTGGGCAGGACAGCAGGGTGAGGACAGGACAGAGGGCGGCCGGTGAGATGCTCATACGGGGAAAGGTACACTTCGTGTTGTGACTGGAGCCAACAATGTGGTAAAGGGGCAAACACCTCCTTCAAACCTATAATCTATTGTCCTCCGGGGTCTTCAGGTAGTTCCCAACCTCGTGAGAGACAGGTCATGTGAAACATTAAAAGGAGTCATTTAGCCGTGGCTGGTGGCACAGTGGCTAAGGCGCCGGCCTGTGAACCCAAAGGTCGCTGGTTCGATTCCCAGCCAGGGCACGTAACCAGGTTGCAAAGTCTCCAGCCAGGTCTGTAGCTGGAAGCAGGTGAAAGGCAACCATACATTGATGTCTCTCTCCCTCTCTGCCTCTCTCCCTTCCCCTCTTTCTAAAAATAAATGAAATAAAATATTTTTTTAAAAAAGAAGTCATTTATTAGACTAACTGGGAACCCACACAATCAATCCCAGGGGTTCTGTATGCAGAGCCAGTGGAAGGCGGCTGACTTTCATTCCTGAAAATCACTCTCTCTGCGTCTGACACGTCCTGGGTGAGGCTGCTGTTCCTTTGAACGCCTTTTTCCTACTGGTGGTGCCCCGGAAAACTTAGCTGAGACCCCCGGATGCTCTAGAGAGCCCTGGTGGACTTGGAAGGGCTAGAGGGTGCGCTCCGTTAACCTTGACAGAAACCCCTCTGGCTCCCGTGTGCCAGTCGTGTCGAGGTGCTAACCGTGTCCATAGGGTCACGAGCCGCCCCGTGTTTCTGCCTCCCTGAGATGTGTTGCTTTATTATCTATCGGCCTGGGAGTGACGGGCACGAATTGGGTTGGGCAGGGGGCATTGTTCACCCTCTCCCCACGGGGGAAAGCGAGGAAGGAAGCAGGAGCCTGGGGGTGCGGACTTCTAAAACCTGAGGATGATAACGTCACTTGAGGAGGCCGTGGCTCTGCGGAAGCTTCCGGAGATCAGTGGTTGTTTGAAGTCCTCGCCGTGAAAAGATCAGGCCAACCAGGTGTGTGGGTGTTCTTGGACGTGCGGTGCCTGCCGTGTTTTGATTTCAAGGGTTAGGTTTGGTTACGTGGTGGCCTCCAAGTCTGGAAAGCGCTAATGAACTCCAGGGGTTTTAGTTCGGTGACACGGCGGCCTGAAGGCTGGGGCGTCGCGAACCACACGATTTGGGTGGAATTGAAGCCGGAATCGTCTTTGCGTGAGGCCAGCCCACGACCTCAAGTCCATTGTGGGCAACTCCGTTCCTTGAAGTGAGGTGATAACTAAGTAAATTTGCTCTGGTAATGTGATCAAATCAGGAAGTTCTGTATCAGTCCTCCTTCCCGTCCACAGGGCGTGCGCTTTTCAGGCCTTGGCTGCCCTGTCCCAGGGAGGCCTTTCACGGCCACCACCCCGTTACTGATGGAACTGAGTGGTGGGGGGATCCTTCAGGACATGTTCTAAGGTCAAGGTCAGCCTGCTGTCTCCTGGCAGGCTCCCATGATTCCTTGGGAACTTGTGTTGGGGAAGAATAGATCCGGCCCCAGCGACATGAATAGCCCAGCAAAAGAACTCAAAGCACACCCTCGTAGTTCCTCTTGTAGAAATCTGTACACCCCTGAGACCCCCTTGGGTGGTGGCGACAGGCATGTCAAAGAATCGCACATCTGTTTGGAAGAGGCCATTTCATTCTCCCCATGAGACTCTCCGCAGCTGTTCTGGCGTTCACTGGGGAATTCTAGAACCACGACACTCGCTGGGCGGCTCTTTACAACGGGGCCCCTGGCTGGGCAGGCACCGCAGCATGTTTTCACATGTTAGTGGCCCATCTGGACCCCGTTCACTTTCTACCCAGATGTAGGTCGGAGGAAGGTTTTTACCTCGATGAACAACTGGCACCGTCCAAAGGGAAGCAAATCAGAGGGCACTTGAAGGCATCATGGTGTGTGCGTGTGCGTGTGCGTGTGTTAGTTCTTGACATAGCCCAAGAAAGTTTTAAGAAGACTCAAGACAGTTAGAATCTCTGCTGTCAATGCCAAGTCATGAGGTACACAGCTGAAGAACGAGGTGGAAACTGCTTGATCATTAAATATTTTTAAGTTCCAACACCCCAAGGCGGCCTTTGTACATTTTATTCATTTAATCTTCTCTCCCACAGGTGGGAGGGTGAGGGGGTTAACCTTCGCCTGGCTGAGGCCTCGCATTCCTGGGCTTTTGGGGGGACACGTGCCTTGGCCTGCTGTCCCTCCCTTAGGGTTCCTGCCGGCTGAGGGACCTCGGACACGTGTGGTTGATTGATGGCACATCTGGAGATAATGCCCATCGCACGGTCGCAGTGAAGAGCCCTTTAGTTACGCAGCTGCTGCTGTTGGCATGGGGCACCCCCTGCTCGGGTGGACATAACGGTGGAACCTGAACCGGTCTTCTTCTCAGCCCTCGGCGAGGACTCCCGTGTCCATGCTAAGAGGGCTGGTCCTGTGGAGTCATCAAGTGTTTGGCGGGAAGGCACTTCGTAGCCCATCTTGCCCAGGGATATGTGGACTTTTGTGTTTATAGCAGAATGCTTTTCTCAAGGAAATAAGGCAAGTCTGGCTGTGGAAGAGAGCAAAGTACAGGTCTAGTGGCCCTAGGGTGTGCCCATGGAGCCCATGGAGCCGTGGAACCCATGGGGAGCCCACAGAGCCACGAATCCCACAGAGCTACAGAGCCCACTGAGCCCACAGGGCCCACAGAGCCAGGGAGCCCATGGGAAGCCCACAGAGACCACAGAGACCACTGAGCCACCAAGCCCATGGAGCCACGGAGACCATGGAGCCACAGAGCCACGGAGCAGCAAGCAGTTGACAGCACTTCAGCAGCCACCTTTGGCACAGCCAGAAATGAGGCTCAGAGAGGCAGCAGCTCACAGCTGCATTCCTCTTCAGAGGGGGTGGGATGGAGGGGGGCTCTTCTCCTTGGGCACCCTGAGACTCAACCACGGTGCCCAGTTCACCCCCCATGACAAGCACCTGTGACCCTCTGCAGGACAGAAGCATGTCCATTCTTCCTGCGTCCCAAACCCCTGAGCATGTGGCTGTTACATGCAAAATGGAGTCATTAGCCAGTGAGAGGCCTCCTGCCTACGCCTCCCCCAGGGGTGGCCCAGAGGAGATTAAAACCCGAGGCCCTGAGCCCTGGCTGGTGGCTCAGTGGATAAGGCGCCGGCCTGCCAACCCAAAGGTCACTGGTTCGATTCCCAGCCAGGGCACATAACCAGGTTGCAAGCCAGGTCCCCAGCTGGAGGCAGGTGAAAGGCAACCATACACTGATGCTTCTCTCCCTCTCCGCCTCCCTCCCTTCCCCTCTCCGTAAGAATAGTAATAACATTTTTTAAATCTTTAAAAAACAAAACCCGAAGCCCTGCCCAGGCTGCCCCCGCCACGTCCCTTTCCCAGAGTTCTTCCCGCAGCTGCCCAACCTGCCGGAAGCCGTGCCTGCCCCGCAGCGCTCCAGCAAGGGTCCTGCAGACCATCAGCGGTCAGTCTCGAGTAACTCACACCCGTAAGGAAGTGAAAACCTCTCGTTGGTCAACTGGATACACAGAAAACAGACGAATGAGAAAGGACACCTGTTGAGAAGCAGGCAGGATGTACCCCCAAAGTCTCCATTTTTCTGTGGACGCCTGAGCAGCCGGCCTCTTCGTGCAGAAATGAGGAAGAGCTGGGAAGATTGCTTCCCCTTCTCCCGGTGACAAGGACGTTGACTTGAACGTCGGGGGTCGTCCTCTGCAACGCAGGTGGGACACGTGCTTTGGGAGAAGAAGGAAAGAGTCAAGGTGACTGGAAGGACGGCCCGGGCCTCCTCCGTCTCCGCCCTGTGCCGGGTGCACACGGGCCAGCTCTGGTGCGAGAACCGGCCTGGGCGGGGCTTTGGTGCAGCCGAGAGGAAGACATGGGGCCTTGAAAAGAAGCTGATGAGGCAGTGAAATGGCGGGTATGGCGCCAGGGCCGTGCGGTGGAGGAGGGGAGCCCCCCGCATTGGACTCAGGGAGATCTGAGCTCCAACGCCCGCTCTGGGGCCCAGCCGTGAGGTGGCACCGGACGTCTGCGGTGGCCTCCGTTCACACGGGAAGAAGCAGAGACCTGATGACACGGTACCCGTCAGGGCCAGGTGCTTCCTGTCCCCACAGCCCCCGCCCGCATGGCTGCGCGGGAGAAAACGACCGAGGGGCGCCCGGGTTTATCTCAAGGAAAGCGCACTTGCCACCTTGCGCTTTATTTCCCCTTAACTGGTGCAGATATGCAGAAATGGCGCAGATAATCAGCCGCATTTGGAGCAATTAGTCTGCCATTTGGGGCGCTATTAAATTCACTTAGGCGTGGGGCTGAATGGTGAGTTACGCCAAGGTGCTTGGCGCTCAGCCGGGGTTCCCGAGGGGTCAGAATTGTACGTATTTGGGGCGTAGATCCTGAGCTGACGTGGTTCGGGAGCGATGCTGCTGGGAACCTGGGGCTGTCACGCAGTGCGTGTGTCATGCTACATGCAAAAAGCACATGCTGCGTCTCACATTTAGTGAATATTACAGTCTTACAGAGGGGCCAGGTTTTAAGGTGACTGACTGTGGGTTCTGAGGAATCGTGGTCTTTGTACCAGTGGATACACGATTGGAAGTGTCGGATTAGCTGACTTTGGTGCCGTGACAGCTACAGATCGACGTGTTGTGTGGCCCTTGCTCGTATGAGGAAGTTGTACCGAACGAAACAGCAGCAACTGAGTCCGAAGAAAACACTAGAGGAAACAAAGACCCCTGTGCCTCAACGGATTGGCTCCTGCCTCTTGCGAAATGAATACAAGATATCCCGGGTTTCCCCCTTAGACCGTCATTTCATGGAAGAAACCCAGGAAACGTTAAAATCCTGTGGGAGCTTCTGAGCCGATTGCACGTCAGGGCTCCCCAGAAAATGTGAGAGAAGCGTCAGATTTTAAAGTTTCAAAGTATAGCACGTTGTGGGAGAACCTTCTCTCCTCGCCTGGACGCCCCACCTGAGAAAAACTAAAAGCCAAGCATCGCACCCCGGACGGTTCTTGCCAACGATACAACTTGCACGATTTTTTTAGAAGGAGGAATCCCTTGGTTTCTGTGTGTTGAGCAGCTTGGAAGTTTCTCGATTTGGACTGATTGCAGCACCCCTACCACTCACCCCGGGCGGGCGGTCTGTTACACCTGGAAGGTAGGAAGGGGGAGATTGAGGCCAGGGTGCACTGTTATTTCTTTCTGTACGTAGAGGGTGGTCACCGTCCAATATCATGGGTCCCCAGGCACAGGAAGGAGCCTATTGCTAAGAGGAAAAAGAAATGGCTTTATTGTGGTTGAGCGTTTGAGAGACGTTTTCTTTGTTGGCTGTTGGGAACCATCGATTGGATGACATGCGTCTTTCCATCCATCCCATCCCTACCTCTGGGGTCTCAGCTCCGGTCAGTGTGACCCCTGTGCGGGTCTACGCCCTGTTCTTTGGGTTTGCAGCTCGGGAACAAGACTGTCACCTCAGAGGGAAGCCATCAATCCAGGACAGGCAGCCAGCACTGCCCAAGTACATGCTCTCGAGAGTACTTGCCGCCCTGAATTATTTCAACATCATGCTGCTTTTTGATAAGTAGCTATTTCATGTGAAACTACCAGGACAGCTTTGATGTACAGATTGAAAGAAAGCCCTCACTTATATATATATTTTTGCCCTCCGATTGTTTTTGCTGTGACGCAGGTAAAATATGTAGTTCCAGCAAGGCATAAAACCTCGCATTTGCCCCCATATAATTTTAGTCCCGAGAATAGAGTAATGACACTACGTATACTTGTGTAACAGTTGCCATCAGCGCGCATACAAATGTCGCACGAGTGACGTATGCCATTTTAAAAAATATATCCCTTTACCTTCCTTGATAGCCGCATGTGAAAAATGGGGAAGAGGAACTGATGGAATTATTTCTATCTTTTAGTCAACCCAGCAGCTCCGGAATCCTTTGTCCAAGTTTTTAGTCCTCACCTGAAGATGCGCGTATTGATTTTAGAGACCGAGGGAGGCAAACAGCATCGCTGTGACAGAGAATCATTGATTGGGCCGAGTTTGGGGCCGGGCCTGCCGTGGGTGACAGAGGATTTGCCCAGCTCTCCTCGAAAGCTGTGCCTCTATTTTCATCATCGTCTGGGGCCTTTTGGGGCAGTGACCTCCTGCCCAGCACTTGCTGTTTTGGGGCCCCCCACCTGTGCGGCTTTGCTGGCCCACTGGCTGCCCCTCCCGTGGGTGGGTGGAGTGAGCCTTTGCAACTGGGGTGCCGGGCATCGTCTTTGCTGGTCCCTGAGCCGCTGGAGCTCCATGGTCACGGCTCTGAGTATTGGCTTCCTTCTTTTCCTGGGGACCTCGGGGCACCGGGGGAGCATTAGGCCTACGGTCCCTAGTTCCTGCAGAACGTTCCGAACTGTCGTAAGTGTCCTTCTCAGCCGGTACCCGCCGGTTTGCAACATTGAGATCCAAGCTGGTGGAAGTTCGTTATCAATGAAACGCAGGTCTGCTTTCACGACAGCACAGGTCCGGGGGGTTTGGGGTGGGCCTGAGGCTGATCGGAGGAGCAGGGGACACATTGCAAACACTCTGGGGGCACAGATGCATGTTCCATGCACACACATGTGTTCTTCTCTGACCACTCACATCCCAGGGTGTGGTCTTCCTTTCAGGGTCTGTCCCCGTGACCCGGCTCAGTCATACCCACATCTTGTCATTCTCCAGGCCACCAGCTCCCTGTCACCTTCCGAGTACGTCTGGTCCAAGGAGCACAGTTTCCACCTGGGCAGGAGGTTGTGTCCTTTGACGGAGGTTCTGAGACTCAACATGATTTAGACACCATGTTTCAAGCAGACATTGCAGGAGCTTTGCGGGTCCTCAGCCTCGAGGGTGGGCATCCATTTGGTCCTCCCAACCCCGGGGGTGGGTTTTTACCATCTCCATTTGCCACGTGAGGATTTGGAAGCTTGGTGGGAACGCGCGCCTGGGACCATGGTCGCTGGAGCAGACACAGAGTTGGGCTCAGCCTGAGTTTCCTCGCTGTGGGGACTTAGGTCCGGTAAACTTCCAGGGAACCTCTTTGTAGCAACATTTTCCTCTCGAGAGTATCTGTGCCTGGCCTTGGTGGCCAGGACAGCCCAGCTTCATTTCCTGGACAGACGGGGTTCCCATTCTTCCTCATAGAGCTGCCCTGTCTGCGTGCTGGAGTGGCACTTAGGGTCCCTAGGAGCCACCTGGCCGGGGGCTCAGGTGGTTGGGAACTTGTCACGAACACCAAGAGGGAGGCAACTGTCAATATCTGTCTCCATCTCTCTCTCTCCCTCCCCCCTTCTTTCTCTCTGAAATCAATAAACATGAACACTTTTTGGGAAAAAAAAAAAAAATGCAGAACTTTAGCTGGAATCTCTCTTCTGGGATGGCAATTTCATCTCCCACAGAAACAGAGTGACACTTTATTAAACTAGGTATTTACGCTAATGATTCAGAGACAGAGAGAGAGTCATTTGGTCCCGTTTGCTTTATTTTCACTATAAACTAAATATTCAGAGGGTGCTTTCATGATTTATTGAGAACTGTATCAAGACTGTTGGTATTCAATAAATATTATTAATGGCCAGGGTAAAGACACTAATATTTCTCTCATACACGCAGACCTAAATGTTGAGGCCAAGAGCTCATTTTTAATGAGTTCAAGGAACAAATAGAAATGTTGCCTCTCTGTTACCTGAATAGGTTCCCTGTTTGGAGGATACTGTCAGGAACTGCCAAATAACGGGCATGCATCATTTTAATTGAGCCTTAAGCCTGACACTTTTATTGGGAAAAATAGATTCCAAGTTATTTTTCATACATAAACCCTCAGCTCAGCCTGCGCTTGCCTAGCAAAATCTACCTCCGAGGGGGATGACCTTGTGTCCCTGTTTCCGGGGAAAAATAAAGACTCCATCTTTCCTATCCTTGAGGCCTGGCAAAAATTGATCCGTCAACTTTCCAACGCCCTGTAATAAAATGAATGTGTTGCATCCAGTTGGGGTCCTGGAAATGCGTATGGCCCTGTGCCAGCAAGTGTGTGGCATCAGAGCCCAGGGTCCTGTTGGCCGTGATGGCCCTACTGAAAATGTGACCAGATCCCTAGCTCACGTGAGATTAGTCCTTCCCATTCTCACGACATCCCTGGCCCGCCAAAGTCAGGCCACAATCTATGCGTCGATGAAACAGGAATGCGGATATCATTACGACAAAATCGAACCTGTGATCCAGCACACGTTAAGCACACGTGAGAAGATCTGAAGCGTCTGCTTGGAACCAGCACACACGCCAGGACCTCTTGTCCAGATCCGGAACGACCTGTGCTCAGAGCTCCGTGTTCCGTGTTCCGTGTTCATGGAGCGTGTATAATCCGGGCATCCTTTTCACGGGTAATTTCAGCCCGTGCGTGTAGCAATACTTAGAGCATTTGCCGGCTACTGTTGTCATCGTTCTATAAGGGGCGACATTGTTGCATAGAAATATTTTCCTGTCCAGATTTTCTCTGGAGAATTAGCCGCTTGGCAGGGCTTCACCACCTTTCCCAGGGCAGATGGCAAATAAAACCATCCCCCAGTTTTCCGCAAGGAAGGAACGAAGACAGGGAGGCAATTTCTCCGTTGGGTCTGGGCAGCACCCCGGGGGTCCCAGCAGGGCTGGCTTAGCCAGCGATGCAGAAAGACACACAGGCCAGAGTTCTGTTCCCAGGAAATGCACAGTATTTCACAGAGATAAGAAACACGTGGCCCTGGGTCTCTTTGTTTCAACCTTAACAGTTTGCTTGCTGTCTGGTAGCCACAGATTACTATTGGGGAAAATGTTTGAGGCTCCTACGTGATGTTGAGACTTTGGAACAAGAACTTGGAATGATGGACATCAGGACAAAATAGAATAATATTTCATGCTTATTAGAATTATGAGGATGAAAGGCAGTTTGTAGGTTTTCTGATTTTTTGTTTTTTAGTTTATGATTGAGGATGGGGAGAGGGAGAAAGAGAAACATCCATGTGTCGTTCCACTTACTGATGCATTTGTTGGCTGGTTCTTGTAGGTGTCCTGCCCAGGGATCAAACCTGCAGCCCTGGTGCCAACTGAGATACCCAGCCATGGAGTTTATGGGTTTTTAGCAAGTATTTCATAGGGACAATGACCATATACCCTGACTTGTTCAGGACAATCCCAGTGTAGGCTGGTCATTCTGGCGTGACTTTAACAGTCCTCTTTCATTCTGTGCTTCGTTTGGGCAGCCGGTTACACGGCCAGTGCCCTCATGGATGAAGAATGAATATCGAGAACAGCTGTGGGTTGACACGAAGATTTTGGTGACCATAACTTTGCGGTCCTCCTTTCCTACAATCTGGTATTCATGTTCACTTTTGTTAGAAGGAAGAAAAAAAAAAAAAACAATAAGAAAAGTGCCACAACTTTGCCCAGACTGTTGTGAAGTTTTCTTTTCACAGCGGAGCCTGAGTCCGGAGCTCAGCGACTTCGCTGTCTGTGCCCAGCTCCACCCGACAAGGGTGGGGAAGTGGGCAAAGCCAAAGACGCCCGTGGTGTGAAACTTATGTGCTCCTTTTCTCCTCCCTGCGTTGGCTCCTTAACGGTCATCGTTTACACGCTTTGCTTTTTCGGGGACAGCAAAGAGAAATACAGATATTACGGGCCTCATGGCCACTTGCTGAAGAAATCTCATCTGCCCAGACTAGGACGTGTCTGTTCGGCCGTCACTGAACATGCGTGTTGGCGCGAGCGATGCCCATTTGCATAGTTCTTGTCCCTTGGCGGGTGGTGGTCGTTCGTCACATTTGCTGGCGCGGCCTTGGAGGGGGTCCACTCTCTCAGGGTGGTCACGGTCACTTCCTGCGTTGGGAGAAGGAGAAACTCAGGCAGTGAAGGTGCTGAAAAGGTTTCTGTTCAATCAGTGCAACAGCCACTGGCTGCTTTTTGTTTCTTGGATTTGTTTTGTTTTGTTTTTTATTAATGTCATGGGGAGCGATGGATGGAGGGAGAAGCTGGGTTGGGGAGCCCATGGCGTGGGCGCGGAGGTGGCCCTGAAAATGCCCTTCGCTGGTCTGCCTGCCAAGGGCTGAAAGAGAAGGGAGTCCGGGTGACTTCCAGTTCGTATCACAGGACTGGGAGCCCTCACATCTGAAAGGAGCCTTCGTGACCCCTGTTGACTCCGGGGTGAGGAGAAGGTAACTCCCGGGTGACTTGCTAAGCCCACCGGTAAGGTTCACTGCAGAGTCCCTGGTGTCCACCCTGCGTCCCCAGAGAGCAGCGGGCATGGGACAGCGACACAGTGTGGCCAGGCCACATGCGAAGTCATTAGCTGGGTCTGGAAACACACAGGAGGTCATTTCTCCCTAGTTCTCCTGTGCATCCTGTTGGAAGCCCAGCCAGGCTCTGGAGGAAGACGAAAATAGTTCTGAATACGGCAGCCCTGTTCGTAGGACCTTGCATCTTTCTAACACTCATTATTTATTTCCAACAGTTTTCTAACTCTTCACTCAAGGGTATGTTTATTGATTTCAGAGGGAAAGGGAGAGAGAGACGGAGAGGGAAGAAGCATCGGTATGAGAAAGAAACATTGATCAGCTGCCCTCTGTACGCGCCCCAACTGGGAGTCAAACTCACAACCTTTTGGTGCATGAAATGACACTCCAACCAGCTGAGCCACCTGGCCAGGGCTCTTATAACAGTTTTGAGTGGGACATCGAAACCACTGGTTTTAAGCCCTGGCTGGTGGCACAGTGGATAAGGCACCAGCCAGCGAACCCAAAGGTTGCTGGTTCGATTCCCAGCCAGGGCTCATAACCAGGTTGCAAGCCAGGTCTCCAGCCAGGTCTGTAGCTGGAGGCAGGTGAAAGGCATCCATACATGGATGTTTCTCTCCCTCTCTGCCTCTCTTCCTTCCTCTCTCTCTGAAAATAATAAATAAAATCTTAAAAAACAACAACAACACTGGTTTCACCATACATATCTCTTAGGGGAGCATACATGGGTGGTAGGACCCTGGTACTTCGATTTTTGTTTCAAATTTGCTAAAATGTTCCCCGTTTGAGCTTTGGTGGACTCGCCTCTTGTTGGCAGTGTCTCATTCCTACACGTCCTCCCTGTGTATCACATGCAGTGTCTTCCAGGTCAGTGCGGCCCAACGGAATAGAATTCAACAGCAGCTGTTCGGCACCTCCACTGACCCGCAGGGGATGTTGGTGGAGAGAAGGAATTTTAAATTGTATTTGGTCCCAGGGGATTAGAATTAAACTGGCCCCAAGTGGCCAGTTCTGGGCAAGTTGCATGGCCTAGTTCCAGGCACTGGTGTTGGGCAGGAGATAAAGAAGATAAAGGATGAATCGCGGCACCTGCGTGGCGGGGGGACGGCAGGACGTGGGAAAACATATCATCCCTAAACATGTCATGGTGGCAGTCACAACAAGGTCACGGTCCTGCGGGGTAGAGTGGGGGCGTCCGGGAGTGCTGACAAAGAATGAATGGTTGCATCTCAATAACTGAGTGGCATCTCCTGTACCCTCTGGAGACAGCGTACACAATCTCACCAGGGTGTGGGACAGCAGTGGAGGGACCCCGAGTCCCCGCCCTGGAAGGTGACGGAGCATCTGGCTCTGGTGCAACAGCCCCCTGAGCCGCCGCACGAAATGGAACCTCTTTCCCGCCATAGTGCGGACCCTTTTAGACCTGATAGTGCGGGGACTCCTTCTCACCACTCTGCCTCGGAGCTGTTGGCTTCAGCCCAGCTCGCCCTCTGCGGCTTCTCCGTTCACGACTTCCTGGGGTGGCCTTGCTCCAGCTCACACAGCAGCTTCATGCTCTGTGCACGTGTGTACCATCACGGACCCCAAAGGTAAATGGCTTTCCCTGGAGTCTGTGCCACGCCTGGGTGCCCCTGGAGCCGGCACGCTGAGGGGTGACTTTGGAGAGACCCCTCCATCTGCCGTCACCTTGCTCAGCGTCCCTTGGTGTGGCTTTTCATGAGCAGAACAGGCTGCTTTCCCCGTGTCCTACCTGCTGGCCCAGGAACTCACGGGCGGCCCCGCTAGGGTCACGGGCAGACCAGAAGGCCAGAGATGGGAAGCCAGGGGTCGACTTTGTCCTTGAACCTCTCAGGCTTTTGATTACATGGTCCTCGAATCCTCTCTTCCTCCCAGCCGTGGTGCTCACCTGCAGGGAAGCCAGTTCCACAGGAAATAGAAGGGGTGAGGAAGACCTGCGTGGGGAAGGAGGGCCGCTGTGCCACCATTCTCTCGATTTCTATCATGGACCCGGGATCACGCGCGGTGGGGCTGCGAACCCAGCAGGCGAGGCTGAAGAGTCCAGTGAGAGTCAACAGCTTTTCCTGGAGATCAGAGCC
This sequence comes from Noctilio leporinus, assembly GCA_004026585.1. Lineage (NCBI taxonomy): Eukaryota > Metazoa > Chordata > Mammalia > Chiroptera > Noctilionidae > Noctilio > Noctilio leporinus. Next base: position 34,873 of record PVIW01008449.1, read on the forward strand.
ACGCGTCAGGGTCACGTCGGAAACGCCCTTCCACTTGCCCGGAACAGGGCCACCCTCCGCGCGCCCAGCCAACTCCGGGAGGGTCCATGACGGTTGTGCGTTGACATAGTCACCCTTGCAGGCGTGCGTGTGCCTTTGGGGGTGGGCTACCATGTTTAGTTTTTGTACTTCAACCTACTGGGGCGGAAGGGCCAAGAATCCCAAAAATGAACAACAAAGGGGTCAACACGTGCTCTTCGGTATGTCTTCGTCTCAGCGGGTCCCGTGTGTGTTGCTTGGAGACTCAGTCACAGTGCAGGTTCTGCCCTGGCTGGGCGGCTCAGTGGATTCCAGCGCCACCGTCCGCACCAGAAGGGTTGTGGGTTCGATTCCCCGTTGGCGCCCATGCAGGAAGAAACCAGTTAATCTCTCTCTCATCTATCTCCCCCTTCCTCTTTCTCTAAAATGTATAAGTGTATCTTCAGGTGAGGATTTGAAAACAATGCAGGCTCTGACTCTGCGCGTTTGGTCTGGGTCCTCAAATCTGCCTTTCTTTCTCTCCCTTTCTCTTTCTTTCTTTCTTTTAAATAATGTTTTCATGTTTTTAACATAATTTTTTAAAGATTGTTTTAATTTATTATTTGTAGGGAAAGAAGGGAGAGAGGCAGAGAGGGAGAGAGACATGCATGTATGGTTGCCCCTCACCTGCCTCCAGCTACGGACCTGGCTGGAGACCTGGTTTGCAACCTGGTTCTGTGCCCTGGCTGGGAATCGAACCAGCGACCTTTGGGTTTGCAGGCCAGCACCTTATCCACTGAGCCACCAGCCAGGGCCTTCAAATCTGCCTTTCTAACCAGCTCTCTTACAATGCAGCCGCTGCTGGCCCCCGGATAAGCGTGTGGGCAGCGATGCTTGGGGTCATCCCGCCCACGGTCTGTGTGTCCACTGCGAGGCAGGAATCTCCTGGAGTTTGAACCGCAAGGACCCGAGGGTCTGAGAAACAAAGAGCTGGGGTTATTGGTTCCAGGATCCAGGTTTAGAAATGATGCAGCCACTTGGGGCTTCTGGGCTCTTCCTGATGAGAACGACCATGAAGGAAGATTTTCTTTGTCAAGGTCTGAATAATCCGTCTAATGTCAACAGGGTCACTGAGAAGGTGTGTCACCAAGGTGTGCCGGGCCCTTCCCCTCGTGCTCCGTGGTCACTGGAAATACTCAGAAAACCCCGGCTGGGCAGCGAGACACTGCTCTGGGGTGGGGGTGCTGGAGGGCAGGGGGGACACTGCAGGAGGCAGGGTGGTGTCCCCAAACTGCAGCCTGGTGCCCGTGGAAGGAGTGCCTGGTACCAGAGAGCCACCAACCATCTCATTAGAGACTCGTGCTCCGTGCCACCCGACAGTGGTTACAAATGTTCCCCCTTGGCTGTTTTAACAGTTCTGCTTCAACCCTATTTGTTTTCCCTTATTTTCCAGTGTCTTTGAGGAAAATCTATCTTACCCTCTCCCACCTGGTTTGCGGAGAGATGACATGTTTGATTCTGGGAGGAAATAGACACATTTCTCTGTGGTTCTTTTTTTTTTTTTTTCCCTCCCCAACAGAGAGTTGTTAAACTGTGATGCCCTGAATGGGAAAGACACATGCATTTATTTTCTACGCGTTCCTGGAACGTGTTCCCCGTTTTCAAGGCTCTGGGCTGGTCTCGCGTGGTGACAGATCCCCAGTGGATATTGTGGTGGGAATTAACACTGGGTACCATCCAACACGGGGCGCCCACGCTGAGCTCAGGGGCTTGAAACCACTGATTTCTCTCCCTGACCACTGGTACAATACTGGCCGCCCCACCACGGGGAGGCTGGTTCATCTGCAGCACCAACTGGTAGACAGAACAATGGGGACACGCGGCTTCCCTTCATGAGAAGACCCACCAGGAGCAACATGGGGCCAGGAAAACAAACCTTCCGCCTTCCGTTCAGGGTGTGGTTCCAAAGTGACACCCAGCTTCGCACTGGGCTGCTCAGCCCACATCTGACTTGACGTCATGTTAATGATGCAGGCCAGGCATGAGCATGGGGTTGCATGTTGTACTAATTTCTCCTGAGGCTTTTAAGAATGCTCCCTCTCGTGAGCAAAAGGAAGAGAAGAGGTCACGGGACTGCTATTCCTCAGCACCGCCTGTTGGAGTCAGGGGCAGAGTTTAGCAGGCAGTTTCCATAATGTTCCCCCATCCTTTTCCTAATGTTCCAGGGAGGACCCCAGGAGACTGCTCCCCAAAGAGGTCACCCTCCCGGCATGTCCGTGGGACACACCAGCCGCCCGGGGAGGGAGCAGATCGGGTAGAATTGCAAGCACCTGCTTTAAGTGGCTTTAACGGTGACCCCAAGGTATTTGTCGTTTGAGGACTGTCACCTGGCAGACAGAACGTGAACTGTCCTGCCCCGGCCCCCGGGGAGTGTGGTGGGAGGCTGCTGGCCAACGGGTCTCTTTCGAAGGTTGCCCTGACCTTGCCTCCCGATGGGGTTTCTGTCCCCTCTGCCTGGTACCTCTCTTCTAGGCGCCCTGCCTATCTCTATGCCGAATTCAGGTGGCTTCCTGCCGCGATGTCCCCAGGAAAGCGAAATGACCAAGGTAGAGACATCGCTTACATTTTTCCAAGGGCTGTAGAGTCCAGTTGTTCCCATGGATGGACCTGCTGTCCTGACCTTGACTCTCCACGAGGCCCAGGCAGCCTTTCCGTGGGAATTCCCGTGACCCTGGGCCCCTTGGGCACCTGGTCCGAAAGGCCGGACAATGACCGGGAGACTCTAGGAGGTGGCTTCTCCGCCAAGACGGCAGGTATCCATCAGGGAGTGAAGCTGGGCCGAACCCCGAGAAGAAAGAAGCCGTCTCAGGAAAACCTGGATGGGACTCGTGATGCACAGACATGTCTTTCCTTATTTTCTTTATTGAGCATGTTGGGTGACATTGGTCAACGCAATGACGTAGGTTTCGGGGGTACAGTTCTGTAAGGCATCACCTGTGTATTGTATCGTACAAAGACCAACCCACATCTCCTTCCACCGCCATTTATTGCCCTGTACCCTCCTCTACCTCCCGCCGCCCCTCCCCTCTGACAGCTGTCAATCTGTCCTCTGTCACTGTGGGTTTGTTTCTGTTTTGTTTGTTCTTTTATTTTGCCCACAACCCCTTTGTTTTGGGGTCAGCAGCCCTACCATGATCAGCACAACCTCAAATTTTCTTTCCTTCATTATCATTATTCTATCACATTGTCCCATTTTTCCCCCCTTGCCATCCTCCGCCCAGCCCACCCCGACTCCCAGAGCCAATCCTCACCCCGTTGTCCTTCATACGAGTTCTTCATCTATCCCCTTCCCCTTCGTTCCACCCGTATCCCCCTCCCCCTGGCTGAGGGTGTTCGGACCCATCCTCGCTGGTTGAGATCACTGTACAAAGACCAAAGGCTACCTTTGTCCCCGGCAAAATGACCTACCGTAGATGTTTGGGAATCTGCTGCGCACGGTTGCAAAAGAGTCTTGGTGCCCTAACAGGACGGAAACGGACGCGCGGTCAGGCCAACGTCACTTTTAGCCTGTGAACGGTGGCGATGAATGAGCGGTGTGACGAGGAAGTGAACCAAGAGCCCCCAAACGCATCCTGGCCCGCCCCGCGCGCACATGCTTGCCTGGGTCTCCCCGGGCCTGCTGTCTCCCCAGCTTTGACAGAGTGGCCTAGAGCAAACCCCCAGAGACGCCCACGGCCCCCCGCCCTTCGCTCCGGCCTCCGGGCTCACAGCCGGGCTCAATAATCCGTCCCCCGACTCACAGGCGGTATGTTTTCCAGTGTTCTTGAGCACCGAAGGCCCCCACTGCTGGCCGTGCGACCTCGCTGTTTAAAACAAATAGTTCTTTTCGTTTCGTAGGCACTGGGAAGAAAAATCATGTGTCTAAACGAGGTCAAGTAGGCTTTCTAGAGAACAGGATTAAAGGCGGCAGAGGCTGGAAGGCAGGGAGAAGTTGGGGTACCAGGAAGTGAACATTATTGGGGGGGGGTCCCCAGCTCTGTCCTTCTTACCTTGCTGGGTGACCAGGGCCCATGGGGAGGATGCAAATGACTCATAACTCAGGAAAAGGCATCGTTTGGCGTATTTCTTTCTACCCTCTGTCGTCCATGATCTCACCCGTGCACCAGGGGAGATCCCAGGCTGGGGCTGCAGGTTCGATCCTCAGTTGGGCTGCAGGTGGGAGGCGACCGATCAATGTTGCTCTTTGGCATCATGTCCCTCTCCCTCTCTCCCCCCTCCCGCTCTCTCTAAAATCAGTAACCGTATCCTCAGGCGAGGATTTAAAAAGAAGCTCACCTGGTTCCCCACAGGGACACTGAAGTACTGAGCTTTGCGAGAACGACCTGGCGCGTGTCCACACGGGGCGCAGGGGTGAACCAGGTGTGGAAGGGGCAGGGGTGCCACCTGCCGCAGGGCCCACGTCACCACCTCCTCCGGGCGCTATGGCACCTGCCCTCAGCGTGGTCCACTTCAGGGGTGAGAGCCAGGGCCCCTCCCAGTGTGTGCATCGCCCACGGGCACAGGGCTCAGGAATAGGGGGCCCAGCGAGAGCTGTGCGCCTCCACACACGCTGGGCACGGCCACCCCCGTGGTGCAGGTGGCACCGAAGTGGACAGCCATCGTGCCTGATTCTGAGACAGAGCCAGTGTCCTCGAGGTCAGCAGTCCATCTCGAGTCAGAGGTCACACCTGTGTGGGTGTTGGGGAATCTCGAGGACTGGGGACCCGTCCTCCTCGGGGGCTTGGCACCAGCCCTGGGTGTCTTCCCTGACACCCTTTAAAGAGCTCAGACTGATGGAAGTGGGGGACAGGGACGCCGCTCTGCCCTAGGTCCCCTGACCTCCCCCTGAGCCCCACCCGCCGCTGGGAAAGTGGTGCCCCAACGGAACCGCACCTCATGCTGCGTGTTCTCCAGCTCACCCCACACCGCGGTCCTGACTCCCACCTCACAGGGGCCCCCCGGGGCCCTCAACCTCTTGTCAGACCTGGAGGGCTAACTGGGGGCTACACCAGAGGCGTGTTTCAGGTGCTTCCTACGTGGTCAAGGTCCGTTCTGGGCCTGTCACTTCTTTTCTCTCCAGGCCCCTTCTCAAGGCCACAGGGCCTTCCGGGGAGTGGACGTGTGTGTCTATGGTAGAAGAACTACTTCGATGGAACGTGTGCCTCCCTGAATTTCCTGCCGGGGATGTCATGGCAAGTCTGGAATGTCTCGCCTCTTCCCAGACCTGGGCTCTGGTCCCCGGAATAAAGGCTCCATGGGCCTTCACCCCATGTTCTTAGCTTGCCCAGCAGGGTTGGCAGGGCCCTTCCTGTCACAACCAAGGCAGGGGACCCTCTCATCTCTGGAGCGGGGGCTTTGAAAACCCAAGGGGCTGCGCGTGCCGTGAAGAAGCTCCCACCGATCACCGCTGGAGCAGACTGTTTGCTTAAAGAGCGACGTTTTCAGGACATTGAAAGATTCCAGCGCGTAGTTATTTGCAAATCCTTCCCTGCGCGTGAAAAATCAGCCCCCCCCACCCCCCCGATCCAGCCGCTGACGCGTCCTCTTTATTTGACCACAGCCCGCCGCTAAAACGGGATAAACGGTCGTTTATGTTCCCTGACAGCTAATTACCTGGAAGCCTGATGCGAGGGAGAGGGAAATTTACTTAATTAGGGTTTTGGTGTTGAGTCTGTACACATGTAAACATGCCCGTCGCTGCTGCTCTTCCGCGAGCGTTGCTGGAAATAAATGACCGGTTTTCTGTGGTCCATTCACATGTTGCCAAACTGGGGACAACATTGGGAGAGTGGGAATGTCACGCACAATGAGAACAGGTGTTGGCGGGCCCAGCCGGCTTGCGGGGCGGCGGGGTGGGGGTGGGATGGGGGGGGAGCCCATGAGGGCAGAACACAGAGCTGATGGCGGAACGTGTGCTTTTCTGTTTCCCATGCTCCGTGGACGGAGCGTGTTCCGGGAGCTTCAACACGCTTGCTGTCAGTGAGGTGTGTTTCTCGGGGTGTCGCCATTTTGGGGGGTGGGCAGTGCGGTGGTGGCCTCACTTTCCAAGGCTGCAGTGACCTGCGTGCGGTCGAGACGGGTCCTGAAATGGCACGTGAAAAATCCCCGCGATAAGCCATCGCGAAGCTTCCAATTGAGTTCCCTTCGACGCAGCGTGCGGAGGTCTTGCCCCCACCTGAAACGGGGGGGCATCTGCAACTCTCCCCAACAATGAGGTGAAATTGTCTCCCTTTGCGAGCCGCTGAGAAGGTCAGAGAAACGCATGAATTTTCCACGGCGACCCGAAAGTCACGGGGTGGGGGGGTGCTGTTCACGATTGGGGGGGCTGATTCCAGCCGCAGGCAGACCCACCCGACTTCCAGGGAGAGGCCTACCAATAATCGGGGGACGCTATTATGTTGGAAAAGCGTTCCATGTTTTCATGAAAATCCCCGAAGACATGAGACGTCTTCATTAAACCCGACACGGGTCTTCCCGGGCCAGAGGTTGCCGTGTTCTTTTTCACCCTCACCGAACATCCTCTGTGATTAGAGGACCAGGTACGTGGTGAGGCAGCCGATTACTCCGCGGGGACTAGAGGAACCCAAAGCCAAGAGGGGTCTCTCAGGGCCAGAGGCGCTGCGCACACAAAGGGGGGCCCAGGGTGGGTGGCGTCGGCGCCAGGCCTGCCCCTGGCTTGTTCCTTGCTGTTCCCGGCACGCGGCCCTGGCCCGAGCTGCGTGGCTCAGAGGGTCGGACATTGTCCCGTCAAGCGAAGGATCACTGGTTCGATTCCTGGTCGCGGCACGTGCCTGGGTTGTGGGCTCAGCCCCTGGCTGGGGTGCGTACGGGAGGCACCAGATCAACGTTTCTGCCCCACGTTGATGTTTCCCTCCCTCCCTCTCTCTTCTTCACGCTCTGAAATCCATAACCATGTCGTCAGGTGAGGATTAAATATAAACAGTGCTGGTGGCCGTGATCAAGGATTCAGTACGAGAGATTGCTCCTCTTTGGTGCCACCTTCTAAGTTGTCCAAGGAGGGGAGCAGCGAGGCCCAGGACCGTCAGCGGGCGCCTCCGGGGAAGGGGGCCACGCGCAAGGAGGTGACTGTGTATTGTGTGTTGGCTTCTTGTTGGCACCAAGGAAGCCAGTGTTGATGTCTCCAGTTCAACCCGCCAACGCGTGGCTGCACCGACCCAACTGAGTTCATTAGACTGGTGGGTGGCATAGAAAAGGGTGACCATGAGAGTTGCGGGACTCCCGGACACCGGCGTGAAAGAAGGGGTTTTGGAGAACAGCGAAGTTCCCATACGTGAATGTGTGTGGCCCACGGCGGCGTGGGCTCAGGTCTGTGCCAGGACGGGCCTCCCGTGGCTGTGGCACCTCCAGGGTCCCGGGTAGGTCTCTCCCTCTCAGAGCCGGAGTGCTGAAAAGAAAAATGTGCGTTAGTGAAGGGCGGGACCGGAATGTCAGCCTTTATTCTGGAAGTAGAATCGAAAAGGACTTTTGAGATCGGAATGGATTTTTTTTTTACGTGGATGCTGGCGAGAGGCGCCTTCGGCCCCTCAGGGTAATACTGACCACAAACGGGGAGCTGAGGTGCCCTCCGAGGGGGGCGGGCTCACCCGGCAGGTGAGCTGTTGGTAAAATGTGAGTCAGACAGGTGAACCCTCCGGAGACGTCACCAACCAGGGCTCCAGGGGTACAGTCGAGAGACCTCCATGGTGCCCTCTGGAGACTTTGGATCAGGTTTCCCTGAGTCATTGAGAGCTGACGTGTTTCCAGGATGCGTTGTTCCTGAATGTTGTGGTCCCAGATTCTGACTCTGCCTGCTGGTTGGGAGGTGTCCTCACTTCTAATGTGGGTCACATGGCCTGTGTGCCCCTTCCTAGTGGTGACCGTTTTCACGATCAGGGTGGTTTAGTGAACTTCGGGGTCATCTGTAGTTTTTCTTCCATCTCGGGTTCCCACTGCGGGGGGTTTCCTGCCATAAGCCATTTCCCTCTGGTCCCGGATGGAGACGGCAGCTCCCCGGGGTGGCTCATCTGTCTGGACATCTGCTCCTGTTTTCTTATTTCACCTTCAGGAGTGTTTCCTAAGCCCCCTCTCTCTGGCCCCCAAGACTGCCTTGATCTCGGATGCACCGCCGAGGTACCCCAGTGCCGGGGTTGGGTCTCCCTCGCTGGACTTGCGATCGTCCCCAGGGCACAAGGGTAGTGATGCCGGCAATTCAGATCTGCCCAAGAGAAGCCAGGAAGGGCCTCCTTTTAGGTGGAAAGGTGGGAGTTCTCAGCTTCATGAGGCATTTCATTATCTTCCATCGTCTCAAGAGAGAGCGGGAATACGGAGCGATAGGCTATGCATAGTCTAGGTGGGGAAGAATGGTCTAAAAATAGCCAAGTTTCTTTTTTTCTTTCAGGCTGAACTGCATTTTATATTTTTGTCATAGGAGTGGGGGTGAGGCTTGTTCTGAATTTCTGAACAGATGTGAAGGGAAGGCCAGCATGTCAGGAGATGAGAAAACGACCCCCTGGGACGCAGAAGGGCATTTGGAGGAGGGGCTGCACTGGGCTGACCTGTTATTCTCTCTGGGATGACTGAGTGATGGGGAAGGACCTCTCATTGTCCCTGTGTGTCCCTTCCGACAAGGGGACAGGCCTCTGGGTGAACCCTCACTCTGATTACAGGGGTCTTTCATGCAACAGACAAAAACCATGCCAGACACCTGACCTCTGATAGCTGAACCCCATCCAAATGAGACACGATTGTCCACTGTGAACCTGCAAACAAGGGAGCCTCTGTGACAGGGGCAGGAAGCTCACAGCTAAAATGAGCCCAGATGACTTCTGGCTGCGCGTGGAAATGACAGGCAGGGCCCTGGGCTTACAGAACACATCACGGCCTATGGGTGCACGGCCTTTTCCGCAGAAGGTAGATCCCGTTTTGAGAAAATAAATGCCATCATCAAGTCTTCTCTTAGCTTCTGCTCTGTCCTGTAGGATCCACGGGCAGTTTCCACCGAAGTCCACGAGGAAGGGAATTGTTTATTGAGCCTTCCCCACAAGTCCAGCATGGCGAGGGGCACGGAATTACATGCAGTGAGGCAGCCCTGACTGGGGTGGCTCCGTGGATTGAGCGCCAGCCTGAAAACCAAAAGGTTGTGGGTTCTGTTCCCAGTCAGGGCACATGCCTGGGTTGTAGGTTCAGTCCCCAGTTGGGGTGCATGGAAGAGAGAGGCAACTCATTCACGTTTCTCTCCCACATCTTTATTTCACTCTCTTCCTCCCTTCCTCTCTCTGAAACCAACAAGCATGTCCTCAGATGACCATTTTTAAAAAACGAAAAGCAGTGAGGCAGCCTGGCTTGGTGAAGTCAGTGAAACAGGAAATCGCCTTTCAAGTTCACAGCTCTCACAGTTCACTGCTGCTGCTTGCTTCTCCCTTGATATAAATGGAATCCAGGGTGCCTGTCTTTGCGTGAAGGTTTATTTGCTCAGAATGGTGTCTGAGAGCCACCCCTCTGCCATATCGCAGAAGGTCCCCCCCCTCCTGCATTTCTGCCGTCTTTGTGGCACGAACACAGCCCCCCTTCTGTGGGTGGGGGTTCTGCCAACGAACACTCGCACTGCTCCAGGTGTGGCCCACCTGCTCCAGGTCGTGAATACCCTGGTGCGTTATTTCAATGTCTAAGCACATGCATTTCTACCGAGGATTGCAAGCACGGGTCTGGTAGGTTTCCACAGCAGTGATTCTGCTTCCAGCAGCTTTGGAGGAGGGGCCTTTGCCTGCCCGGACCCCCTGCTCCTGCCAGCGCTGGGGAGGACCCGCTCAGGCAGTGTTGTGGCTGAGCTCCTATTAACATCCTGGGGGGAGTGGTGGAATCTCATCGCCATTTTCATTTCCATTTCTCCGATGTCTAAAGAACCAGAATTTTTCATGGGTGTGTTTTCCTTCTGGTCCAGCTTCTTGACCCCATTGCCTGTTTCAGGTTTTTGCCCATTTTTGTTGCACTGGGTTGTCTGACTTTGCCTTTTACGTGTTGATTTGTAAATGTCACGTACGGATGCTGGATATGAGGCCTCTCTCAGGTACGTAGCTGCACATGTCCTCTCTCTGTAGCTTGCCTTCTTCCACAGCATTTTTTGCAATAATATATGTCTTCTAGGCAGCAGAAGGTTAAAACTTCAATGCAGTAAATTTGCCAATCCTTTTATTTACTGTTTTATTTTTGTTATCATGTAATGAAATGCTTACCTCAGTCAAGGATGGGACAATGTGTTGTTCCTTTGTTATTGCCTGGGAATTTGTTATTTTACCGTGCAGGTCTGCGATTGTATGGTGTGAGGTAGGGGTCACACTTTACTTCTTTTCGGGTGGGTGTTGGCTCAGTACAGCCCCAGGTAGTGAAAACAGCCCTGTTTCCCACCACAGTGCGTTAGTGAAAGGGAGGAGTCATGTGGGTCTATTTCCGGACTCTCTGCCACACCGGTTTGTTTATCCTTAGACGGAAATTATACTGTTGACATCATTGCACCTTTAACAATAAGTCTTGTCAAAGGGTAGTTGAAGTGCTTCAAGATGGTATTTATTGTTCTTTCATTTAGGTAGATCTTTTGCTTCTCTGATGACATGTGAACGTTTTCTGTGTAGAAGTTACACATGTTTTTATGAGCTTCTTTTATAAGTGTGTGGAGGTGATCGATGCTAAGATAGATGCTTTTATTCTTATATTAAGTTTATTTTTTAATGGTAGGTAACATACCATATTGTATTATCTAGTATCAATCTGCCACCATCCATGGTTAGGACAATATGATTGGCCATACTCTCCGTTCTGCTTTTTACATCCCCGGGCATTTTATAACTGCAGTTTTAACTTCTTAATCCCTTCACCTGTTTTATCCATTTCTCACCTCTTCCCTTCTGATAACCAGCACTCTTTACTCTGTATCAACGGGTTTGTTTCTATTTAGTTTAAAATAGAAAGAACAGTTTATAGGACAAAAGTTTCATTCAAACTTCCCTCATTTAACAGGAAAATCATTGTTAAACATGAAAGAATTGTAACGCTGCCTTTTATCCTCCTTGTGGCCTATTTTACATGAACCATGAACAGTGAATATCTAATCTTAATATGCAAAGCAAGAGGTTAAAGTAAAAGGAAACTCATCAACAACTAAAATGTTTTTTTAAAAATCACATTAGTTCCCTTTGATCTTACATCAAACACATTAAGTGCCTCTTTTGTTATGGCATTATCTTTAGAAAGTAGAAAGCGTTGTTGGAATTAAAATAAGATTCATTGAATCAGCGATCATAGTTCATCTGTTAAATTACAGCACTTTGCTCCCCAGTTGTAAAATAATCTTCCCACTAATGAAGTCAGGTCAACGGCATGAGTTTCAGTCCAGCCAAATGGCTCTTAATTGCATCCAAGGCTTTGGGAAAGTCCATAAATGTTGCCTTTTTCTATCCTCTCTTGAAAGTGACAGAAAATGAGCTCCTTTCCTGGGAACTCCCGTGCGCCTGGGACAGCTCCTGGCAGGTGCGCTGTTAGCGTCCCTTTAGAGAGGCTCCATCTCTGAAGAACAGAAGGAGGGACCGGTGTCCCCAAAGCAGCTGCAGAGGACATGTTGATCCCAGGTCCTCTTTCGTGACTTTAGTGACGGAGGTGGCATCCTTCACTAGACCTGTACTGAACGACTCCATGAAGACTTGGAGTCTTGGACTGAGCCTTTTTCTTTCTTTCTTTCAATTTTATTTATTTTTAAAAGATTTTATTCATTATTTTCAGAGAGAAGGGCAGGGAGGGAGGAAGAAAGGGAGAGAAACATCCATGTACAGTTGCCTTTCACCTGCCTCCAGCTAAGGACCTGGCTGGAGACCTGGCTTGCAACCTGGTTATGTGCCCTGGCTGGGGATCGAACCAGCGACCTTTGGGTTCTCAGGTCAGGGCCTGTCCACTGAGCCACACCAGCCAGGGCTGACTTGGCCTTTTTGTGTTTCTGGACCATGTCCTCGCCCCTCTCCGTTGATGTCCCTTGTCACAAACGGTGTTGCCTGGTCATTTCCACTCTATATAGAGTGGGGCCAGGCAAGCGGATGGGCAGGGTGCTGAGCCGGGCACCTGGGCCAGTGCAGTGGGGGGAAAGCACCTGGGTCCCCAGGGGGAATGGAGTCTTGCAGGGGCCTCACTAATTCTGCAGACCTGACTGGGACCTTGGGACTTGCCCAAGGCTTCAGCACGTTTTATGCTGTAAAATGCCTATTTTCTAGCAGTGTGTAAACGAAATGCTCTGTGTGTGTATGTGTGTGTTTCTGAGACAGCAGAGGTATGTATTACATGAGTTGTACTGCAAAGAAAGCCTGAAAACAGCAGGTACCGCGTGAGCAGAGATGCCACTGGGAGGGGAGTGTGGGCAGGAACGTGGGACATGACAGTGACTCATGACTGAAACTGCCATTTAGCTGTGGGGCCGGTGTCAGATGTCAACTTCACTTACTCCCGAAATATTACCTGGGTGCCCTGGGCGACATTCTGCGTCGGGAGCCTTGGAGGTGCCACATTCTTGGGGACATGGGGTCATCTCAAGACCACTGCTTCCAAGCCCCGTTTGTCAAGTCTCTAAACTTGGATCCAAAATCTTAAACGACTTCCCCTAATTTCTTCTTTCCACAGATCCATTTTCAGGCCCAGGATATGTCTGGATTCAACCTGCCCCCCAAACCTAGTACAAGATGACCTTTTAAAGACACAGATGAATAAGACTCACAAATAACCTAGAATGAGTCCTGGCTGGGTAGTTCAATGGGTTAGAGCACCGCTCTGATACACCAAGATTGCAGGTTCGATCCCCAGTCGGGGCACCTACAAGAATCAACCAATGATGCATTTATAAGTGAAACAACCAATCAATGTTTCTCACTCTCCCATCAATAAATAAACATTCAAACAATAACCTAGAACAGGCCTAAGTGGAATAGCTCCCATCACCTATTGATAGCTATGGAAATGCCTCAATTGGGGCCTTTGTAGTGAAGTCTTTTCGCACCATGCCGGTCGGTTCAGCTCCAGATAAAGAAGGCGTAGACGGTTGCTGTGTTTAACGTTATCCAGGCGCAGGGATGAGCTGTTGCTAAGTGACCACGGGCGTGATTTATGACTATGTTGCAGAAAATTGAATTATGAGGCATAAATAAGCCAAGGGCGGATGGGGCTTTCACATAACAGGAAGCAGAACTGCTCCTGTCCTCTCCCCGACCAGCGTGCCCGGGATGGCCGGGCTGGGCCACCTCCGGTGGGGTCCACGGTTTCCACGGAAACCGGGGCGAGTGGGGCATGCCTGAGATGCTCTGTGGCCGGCTGGCAGCTTCCGGGGAATTGTTGAGAGTGCCTCCTGTACTGAGTTATCTGAGGGGTGCAGGTTGCCCTTGAAGGAGCATGTGTTTGTTTCTAATGATGACAGCCGGCTGAGTCACCGACATGTGATTCTGGCAGGGCTCCACCCGATACATTTGTGTGGGCGTATGAAACCGGTGACCCCGCGTTGCATGTACAAACACATGCAAATGGGGTGAAAATCAAAATCAACCCAGCGACATTCACCAGGGAGAGGTGCAATCTCTCCCGGAGGTTCGTAAAAGGAGAGCAATTTTAAAAGCATGCAAGGAGGGAGGCCTGGAGAGTACTTGCTACCAAAACGACAGAATGACCCCTTGAGTCCTCCTGGCTGCAGGTCACACAAGACCCAACCCTGGGACGCTGCTGCGGAGACTACAAGAAAAAGGGATATTGTGATCGCATCCCTTCCATCAATATCAGTTCATCGATCTTTGCTCAATGAGCTATCATTATTTTTAATCCTCTCCTGAGGATGTTTGTTGAGTTTAGAGAGAGGGGGAGAATGAGGGAGAGGGGTGGAGGGAGAGGGAGAAACATCAATTGATACACATGCCTGGACCAGGGATCAAACCCCCACCCCAGGTAGGAGCCCTGACTGGGAATCGAATCTGCAACCTTTAGATGCACAAGATGGTGCTCCAACCCACGGAGCAACCCAGCCAGCGCCCTCCAGTTAAGTTTTGACCCCAGCGTGTGTCCTCACACAGGACAGGTGGACACAGGACGCTCCATCAGTGACGTATCCTGAGTCTGACGGGACTCGGTGGGTGGCCTCTTCCTTTGTCACGGCGTCAGGCTAAGACAGAGCAACTGGCTCGCTGTTATTGCAAGAACTAGACAGACTCAGGAATCGAGAACATTGTGGATTTCTGCTTAACCGTAAGGGCCCCTCTGGACCAGTGCGTGACGCGCGCTCAGCAGCGATGCTCCCCAGAAAGGAAAAAATAGGCGTGAGGCAAAAATAAACGTTACCGCGCCGGAACCCGTTTTAATGAGCAGAATCGTATTCTTAGTGGTGACTGGATGCCCCTCTTACCCTGACCTCAAATTAGGAAGAGAAGGAAAAAGTACCAGGACCCCAAGTGCTACCTTGCAGGTCCAGGGAGATGAGTGTGACAGTACATGGACCGGGATTTGGGGACCCCAGCAAAGACTGTCTGTACCTCCTGCCATACCTTAGCTTTTCCATCGGGGTCCCTCCATCAACTGGGCAGCCCCACTCCGCTGAGGTTGCTCTCCCAGGTGCTTCTAATGTGCCCCCATGATGGGTCCTCCACCTTAGGGCGCCTGACCTTGTCGGGATTTTGTTGTTATCAACAGGATCCATGGGTGTGAGGAACTGGGGGGCGGGGGGTGGGGGTAGAGCCCACTAAGATAACCGAAGGGGTTACAAACACCAGAATCGAAAGAACTGAAGGCAGGTTTCCCTCCCCAATCCAGACGGTCACAGATGCGCGGTGGGGCGGTCACATTAATCTCCAGGGCGTTTGGACGTGCGTGGGAAGCACTCGAGCGTCACTGATCTTCCGGTGAGACTCTTGTGGACTAGATTAACATGCTGTCGATATTTTCATCCTGTTCCCAGGGTGGACCCTGCCTTTCCTGGGCAGACGAGGGTCCCTGACGTCCACGGAGTAACTGAGAGACAGTGGAGCCACCCACCTGTGGGTCCCGGGTCGCAGTGAAAGCTGGGGACAGGGACAGGAGAGCTCCTCCCTGAAAGCTGTCCCAGCGTCAGCCACTCTCAGGGACATTAACGTTAAGCCGTATCGTGAGGACAGGAAAATGTGGGCTGGGTCCGTGGCAAGAGTGACGGCGGCCCTCACGGTTTACTGTGTTCGACAATTGCATGTGGTTTGCGTTTTCCTATTTAAAGTCTCCTCGTTGTGACTTGATGAGCCTCAGCATTTAGGCCGTGACGCCTCGGGCAAGTTGGAAGGCGGGACCTGTGGAATCTTCCAGAAATCTGGACCCACGCTTGCGACGAGCTCACGTGCTTCTTAACCACCAATTTCTTGCTGCATCTCAAAGCCACTCAGTCTGTCCTTTATGATACGGTTAGTTTTGCTGTCTTGACTTTCCCCACAAACTACTGCTAGGATCTCATTGAAAAGGATGCCAAAGACAGGCATGTCCCGTGACTTCTTTTAGCGAAACTCAGTGGGCGGCAAAAAGAAAACCGCAGAAAATATTGGAGCACCTGCCTGAGCAGGGCGCATCTTAACCTCCCAAAGGTTTTCTCTCCGTTGTGTGTAAATGCAATTGGGTGGTGGTGGAAAGTTTATTTTACGTGGTGCGGTGTAGATAGAACTTTGAAAGCTATTGGAGAATGGTCTTCGTTCATCTCACCAAGCAAGTCATCAACATCAAGTCAGCAAACTGAGTTCTCTCTCTCTCTCTCTCCATATACATACATATACTATGTATAATACGTATACATATGTATACTCTCTGCCTCCATATACATATGTATACTATATATAATATGTACACATATGTATACTCTCTCTCCATATACATATGTATACTATATACAATATGTATACATATGTATACTCTCTGCCTCCACATACATATGTATACTATATATAATATGTATACATATGTATACTCTCTGCCTCCATATACATATGTATACTATATATAATATGTACACATATGTATACTCTCTGCCTCCACATACATATGTATACTATGTATTATATCTATACATATATATACTCTCTGTCTCCATATACGTGTGTATACTATGTATAATATGTATACTCTCTCTCCATATACATATGTATACTATATACAATATGTATACATATGTATACTCTCTGCCTCCACATACATATGTATACTATGTATTATATCTATACATATATATACTCTCTGTCTCCATATACGTGTGTATACTATGTATAATATGTATACATATGTATACTCTCTGTCTCCATATACGTGTGTATACTACGTATACATATGTATACTCTCTCTCCATATACATATGTATACTATGTATAATATGTATACATATGTATAATCTCTGTCTCCATATACATGTGTATACTATGTATAATATGTATATATGTATACTCTCTCTCCATCTACATATGTATACTATATATAATATGTATACATATGTATCCTCTCTCTCCATCTACATATGTATACGATATACAATATGTATACATATGTATACTCTCTCCATGTACATATGTATACTATATATGATACATATACATATGTATACTCTCTCTCTCCATCTACATATGTATACTACATATAATATGTATACATATGTATATTCTCTCTCCCTCTCTCTCCATATACATATGTATATATAGTATATATAAAGTCTGTCCTCAAAGTATCAGCTGCACAAACTCAAACTGTTTTAATGATGCTGATTGGCTCGATATTTTGGGGACAGACTTCATGTATATGACATATATAACATATATATTAAGCCTCACCCAAGGGTAGTTTTATTGATTTGAGATAGAGAGAGGGAGAGTGATCAGTCACCTGCCCTATGAGCCCCGATCAGGGACTGAGCCCTATGACCTAGGCATGTGCCCTGACTCGGGATCGAACCTGCAGCCTTTTGGCGAATGACATGATGCTCCAACCGACCAAGCCACCAGGCGGGGCTCTCGTGTGTTCGGGTGAGTCCAGGAATCCAGAGAGAGAGGTGAGCTATTGTCCCCCTCACTCCGGGCAGGGCTGCCGGACCAGCGGTTCTCCGAGTGCGGACCCCGGGCTGCCAGTGTCTGTAGCATGTGAGACTCTGTTGGGAAAGCCAATTCCCAGGGGGTCCTTTCCCGCAGCTACTGCTCAGAAACTGGGGTGTGGGGGGCTCCCAAAACCACATTTAACAAGCCATCAGGCGATGCATTGCTGGAGTGTGGACCTCTGTTTGCCCTTGGAGAAGACCCGCAGCTACACGTTGTGTTAGTAAGCCATCCCCCTGAACGTGCCCACCGGAGGTGGGTCCCCACGGCACTGGGAAGGCCCAGGGGCCCTGCGGACCGCACGCAGGGTGCTGTGACCAGCCAGGAGAGCCCAGGGGCAGCTTGCATCTCTGGTATCACGAGCAAACCTGGTTTGGTGTCCATGAGAGGGACTTTTTCCTTTGGGGAGCCCATTCTTTGCAGAAGCAGCAGCAGAACGAACGCCCCTCTGGGGCCCAAGTGCGCCGGGCCCGGGTGGGTGGCTCAGTTGACTGAGCCTTGTCTCAGGTCACAGAATGGGTGGGGGCCCCGGCGACTGATGCGCCTCCCTCCCTCTTCTTCTTCACGTCTCTCTAAAACATCAATAAATACACCTGTGCTCTAGTAAAACTTGTTTTAAAAGTTCAAGAGCACCGGGCCCGCAGACTGGCTCACAAGGGACTCCCACTGCCTGAGGTCACAGGGCGGTCTGCAGCCAGAGTGGACCCCACACCCCGGCACCCCACACCCTGGCACCCCGAGTTTGCCGGAACTGCGGACTTGCGTCGGTTTGAATGGGGGTCTGTCCTCAGGCAAACGACACCCCCCGGGTGCCCGGCCACTCACTGGCGGATCGGGGCGCAGTTCCAGGGTCACTTGGACTAGACTCAGGTACCGAGGCAGCCTAGTGAGAGTGACAATTTGTCCTGGGTCTCCTGACACCCAACGAGGACACGGTGGCCGTCATGACCCCAGAAGCAGGCGCCCCGTTGGTGCCCTGAGCAGAACTCCCCGCCCTTGTGTGTATCGTCCGCCGGGAGTAAACCCAGTCGTGGCCTCCGTCCGGCTCGCGCTCCCCGCCTTTCCCAGCCCCGGCTGTCGCCGCGTGATTTCCATCTTCCGCCTGGAAGTCTCAACCCGCCAGAGCGGAGAATGATGAACTAACTCCCCAGGGTGTCGGGTGGGCCGGGTGACCGCGGGGGCCATGATTCACAGACCGCGGCTGAAAGGTAAATGGCCAAGTACTGGGACTTCCTGGATTATTTCCTTGCACTTTTGTTCCCTCGCCTCTTCGCGCTGACTGACGAAACCCCCTCAGTGCCCACCCCTCCCTCGGCCGCTTCGGTGTCCTTTCGGGCCCTGCCGCAAACGGAAACCCATTTCGGTTTGCCCCTGTTTTTAAAGCATTCCTTGGTAGGAAGCTGTTCCCTCTGGGCTGCCTTCCAGGGCGGGCTGGCCATTCTCCCATGCAGAGCATCACGGCTCCTGGTCACTTTTCACGGACGGAAGTTACGTGCACCATCCGTGATTAAATGCAAAAAAAATACAACGAGGCTTTCTGTCTCCCGCGCGTATGACAGGGCAGCTTCAAACATGTGTTGGTGAATCTTTTAAAAATAATACCCAGCTGTTGGATCCAGAAAAGGATTCCCAAGCGTCCTTGGTGCAGGTGTGGGCCCAGCCCACATCGCTGGACAAGGGGCTTCCGGTCATTCTCACCCAGCGAGGCTGGAGCAGCTGATCCGTACCAGACACCCGACTTGGGACCTGATCTGTGTATCCTGTTTAATGTTCTCCCATGTTCACGTACGTGCATAGGAGGAGTCCTGAGAAGTTGATTCCAGCTAGGAAAGATAAACACCTGTTGTCATTTATGGTGCAATCACAGGACCTGGATTCTGTAACACAGTTTTCCCTTCGCCGAAGGTTTCAGTCTTATTTCCCAGGGAGCTGTTTCCTTCCCAAGTGTGGCCCCTGCTGGGTGTGACATCATCTCTCCCCTGTCCCCGGGGGGCTTGGCTCCCTTCTGGCTGGAAACCCTGCCACCCAAGGGCCCCACAGATGGATTATCACCCCCAGGGTGAGTGGTGAGCCCCAAATGGGTCACAGCCCCTCACCTCTGTCCCCAGTGTGTGCAGTAATGTTGGCCGTTATTTAGGGGGGCACCTTGCTGATCACAGGCCCCACAGAGCAGCAGACGCACACCCAGTAGGATGATAAGATAAGGGTGTTAACTGGGTGCTGCCCTATAGGGTGGCAGTGCCTTCGAAGCGCAGGTGTTTTCATGTCAGGGTGGACGCAATGGGTGAGCACAGGGAAGATGCCTCTTGTCAGCCCACAAGTTCGAGAAAGGTTTACCCACCTTCTCAACTCAGTATCACAGTAGCCTTTTGTGATGGCATCTTCTCTTTGCCCTTGAACATGAACCTTTTGCGTCTTGGACCAGGTAGTAATACATCTCCTAGCCTGAGTGTGATGGTTTATTTCTGCCCCTAACTCTGTAGAAAATGAAGAGGAGGAGAGCGAGGTTTCAGTTTACAGATTTCAGAGCTAGATAGCACCTTGAAGATGGAAGACAGCGCTGCTTTCCCTGCCAGTCTGACATTCCTCCAGCTAGAATCAGCAAGTGTATTCTTAGACAAAATTAATTTAATCGGGCTCCCCATGGTAACGTTCCTGGGTAGCAATTGGATTTTTATTTTTTTTCTAAAAGGATTATTAAATAGCAAAGCTTTGAAGTCAGCCGGGTGATGATGACAAAAGTAAATGAATACAATCTAATTTCCAGGCAGTGGCTCTACCAGGAGCCTTGGAAGAATAGCGATGATCGCCAATATATTTGTTGATGTGTTTGTTGACAATGCATGACTGTTAAACAGTCTAATTTTTTCCTGCATACTGGAAGGGACACATTCAACCACAAGCCCTCCCTGGGGGCCTGGATTGGTCATCAAGTGATGTTAGCATGGGAGGAACCCGGTGCGTCTTTTATTTATGCGTCAATTTGTTCATTCAACGCATATTCTGCTGAGCATTTATCTTGTCCCACTTCCCCTATAGGCACTTGGATCCAAGTGGGGAAGATAGTGACGAACAAGTGCATATAAAATATACCAAGTTGAGACACAAAGAAAACTAGGGTGGAGGCCAGTCTTCCACGGGGAGACCTGTCACCTCAATGAGGAGGTGGCCCTGTAACTTGCAGGACAGAGGGAGGCTTTGCACAGGAGGCCTTTGTATTGTCCTGCAGGTCAGGGCCTGGTCTTCGGACCCTCCTGTTGCACATGGTGCGATGGGCACTGCCGTGACCCGCGTGTCCAGTCACCTCCGCCTCAGCCACCTGCACCTTCCCCCTCCCAGCCTCTCAGAGCTGCTGGCTGCACCTTTGGGTCCACATCCCCAGTTCTAGACTCTTCTAAGCCCAAGACGGACACTCCTCTGGATGGGTGCCTTCCAGGCTCAAACACAGCACCCCTGGCACGGTCCTTCTCCTCGTGCCGGTCTCCTGAACTCATCCTTCGGGGGCACAGCCCAAAGCCCCCTGCCAGAAGGTTGGGGTACCCCCTAAAGATGCTCCCTTCCCTGCAGCACTGTCCCCCTCCCTGCCTGACCTCCCCTCTTGAAGTCCTCGCCCCCCACCCCATAAACACACACAGCTGGAATGGAGAATATTTGTGAGCAAAACCGTTGGCTCTTCACGTGTGAAGGTCAAGTGTGGGCGTAGCTAAAGCAGGTGGGTGACTTGATTCAGGGCCACCGCCCAGCACAGGACCCTCCCCCGCCATCGCTTTACGGTTTCTTTCCGTATTAACTGAACGTTGAGCAAGCAGCAGGTGACAGTGAAGTGACCCCGGTGGGCTTCGTCCTGGGGAAGGAGCTCAGGCTGACACGTCCCTCACGTCTGCTCCAGCCTGATGCTCACCTGGTGCCCAGCGGCCTTGCACCTCCCGGCCACGAGGCTGCCCGTCTTCTGATGCGGATCGTGTCCATTGGAGTTGCCCCCGGGCGAAGGCTGGACCAGGGCACCTTAAGCATCGGATCCTCCTGGCGACTTGAAACCAAGTGGTGTTTTCTGTTGGCCCTGCGTGCGAAAATTAGCCGCGACCCTCATTCCTGGGCTTTCTAGTTCATCGATGACCTACTGCACGTGGGTGAGAGGGGCCCGGGAGGCCCGAGGCTGTGCTGGTGTGGAATTAGAGAATTGCAGAGAGCAGGGAGTCCGGGCAGTGGGCGCAGCCCCACGGCGACCAGGACGTGGTGAGAAAGAGAACCAGCGTCTGAGTGGAGCGGGGGACACCAGGGTAGGGTCAAGGGCTTTTACAAGAGAGCCAAGGAGACAAGTATGTCCTCTCCCCCCACTAGACTTAGAAAATGCAAAGTGGAGGACGAGCTAAACTCCAGACAGGCTAAGCGCCTAAATACCCGAGGGCTTAGAGGGGATGTTGTCGGTCCCAAGATGCGTTGCTAACTGTCCCAAATGGGAAACTGCCAAATTGTGGTCTGAGGGGTCCTTTAGGACCCCCACGCTCTGTTTGACCCTGATGGCAGATTTAAAATGTCCGATACCTTTTGGGTGAGCATGTACTTTGCGGAGCTGACTATTCTGATTCTCAAATCAAAACAGGAATGGTTGTGCCCTGGCCGGGCGGCTCTCCCAGATGAAGCAGGTCTGGTGCACCCACAGATTAGGTCCCCCGTCGGGGTGCACATGGGAAGCAACCAATTGGTGTTTCTCTCCCTCCCCCTCCCATCTCTCTAAACAGGTCCTCAGGTGAGGATTAGAAACAGTAATAATAATGGCTGCGGTT
This sequence comes from Noctilio leporinus, assembly GCA_004026585.1. Lineage (NCBI taxonomy): Eukaryota > Metazoa > Chordata > Mammalia > Chiroptera > Noctilionidae > Noctilio > Noctilio leporinus. The sequence goes on from PVIW01008449.1 coordinate 56,795, forward strand.
GTGCGTGTCCCGTGCCCATAACGCCTGGCTGAACAATTCATGCTCATTACATTCTGGGTCCTCAGAACACCCCGTGGGTCGGACCCGCAGTCCCCGGCTGTGGAGGGGGCCCGGGGCTCACGCAGCTGTAGCCACATGTGCAAGGTGGCGGAACTGGGGTTCCAAGTCAGCCCCCCCCCTGTGCCTGCCGCTCTTCCCGGCTGTCCCGGGTTCTGCTTGTGTGCTCAAAAGAGGGAAGCAAACGTGCACATTTCTTTGCAACCTTCCGGAGAAGAACCAACCAGTTAGCTCCTTGCTGGGCGCAAGGACCCTCTGGGGCGCTCTTGTGGGCACAGGGACGGAATGCAGCCCTCGGTGGACAGTAGCAACAAGAATGACGTAACGTCTCCCCGGACGGCCCAGGGCGTAGCCTCGACTCTGCGTGTCCTGCCATCCAGTGCCCAGGTTCCCAGGGCCCGCAGAAGGTGACCTTTGGTGCCGAAGCAGGGCGTGACAGTAAACAGCAAAACGGACGGGAAGAGGGGATGAAACAGGGCCTGCTTTTGGAACCATCTAACTATTTTGGAACAACACAAAGCTGCACCCGACGGTTGTTCTCACGACCCCGTCGCGATGGGCGCCCGCCGACCGAGGGTCTGGAGCGGCCCGTTAGAACACGAGATGTTTGCGTGATGTTAAACGCTAGTCCGCACCCTCTAGAATGGCAACGAGGGTGAGAACCTGCCGAGAAAGGCCCCCGTCCGATCGTAATTCCTCACCCATAAGCTTCGTTAGAAAAGGAGAGGGAGGGCTCATATCATCAAATTGATGGAAAAGAAAGGAATGCCTTTCTTACAAAAATAGCACCTGCGTGCCTGAATAAAATGGTAGAAATTATAAGCAGATGACCCGTAATAAATCACATCCCAGCACGGCCCACGGCTAATACCAGGATTAATTCTCTTCTGACGGGACTGCTGCTCAGATCCGGATGGGAATGAGGCTGTCGCTAGATGTTGGATGAGGGCTAATCTACTTGTTTATTTTTAAACACTCCTGAAATGCAGATGAACGGGCTGACCGGCCAGGAGCCTGGCAGTTATTTGATTGGTCTTGCCCGTGGGGAGAGGAGACCAACTATGTATGTATTATTTCTAATAAACAACCCTCCTTCTCTTTTAGATTTTATGTATGTCTGGCTCTTGGCGCCTCTGCGCTTTAGAGCCAATCTTTTAAGTAAAACAGTTTTCAGGGAGATTGTTCCTGTCAACTGAACCTTTCTCTGAATGCACAGGTCCGGATTTATAGCCAATAATTGGGCACCATTAAGCATGAGGTGGTGCAGGGCCTGGTGAAATCCTTAGCACCACGCATGCCCTGGCCCTGGACCAGCAGGGGGACCTCGGGGGGCAGTGATGGGGTACGGGGGACAGTGCATGGGGTGCCTGGCATCTGCCCAGCAATTTGCAGACTTTGTGCAAATGTGACGTCCCCAAATCTCCGTGACTGACCCCAACTTTAAAAAGGGAGGAAACTGCGGAGCAGCTCACTTGAAACACATGCCTGAGATCTGACAGCAAAACCTGGATGGAGGCTGGGGTGACCCTGACTCCCAGCCTGGCGTGTTTGGGAAAAAAAATCAGGGCTTGGGGAGGAATATGTTCTCTCTCTTTCTTTAGCTCATCTCTTTACCCTTCCTACATTTCGATCATAATTCTTCCTCCGTTTCAAATGAACGGGCGACCTTCCTTTCTCTCATTCTCTCTTTCTCTCTCTCTTTTTGGGTTATTTCAACTCTGCAAGGTGAAGCACCCCAGCAAGAGAAAACCCGACGCCTCTGGGCCCACACAGGCCACCCTTCCCCGGGGTGCCAAATTCTGGTGTCCCAGAGGCGAAATTCTCTGGGAGGACACGTACGTCTCGCAGACCTTGTGCGTGTACTGTTTCTGTCTCCTGAGGTCTCTTCTTTAAAAAACAGCCAGGCTCAGGCACGCTGTCGGGCGTTTCCACACGGTGCCCCTGGCTGGTTCGGAAAACACATTTTACAAGTCGTCTGTCCGGAAGGAAGACCCTTTCTCCCAGGTAAAGCATTTCAACCAGACCCTTGCGAGATCTTGTTTCTGGGCAGCCTGCTTTGATGACCGTCACCGCAACCGGGCTTTGTTGATGGATAGAGAGTTGCTTTCATGGTTCATCATGAACGAACAGTTCCAACTTCAAGCCCCCGTCGGCCCGTTCAGGGTGGACTAGAACCAGACAATGGGAGGGGTGATCCTTGCATCCTGGAAATCCGGGGGAAACCAGGCTGTTTCTGAGGCATCGTTTCTGTGGGTCCTACTGTAGGAGTGAGGCTCCTGGGACACCAGGCCCACGAAGTGCGCCGTGTGGGAAAACGTTCCAGGATCCAGTACCGCTCTGTGACACGGGGGTGATCAGACCTCCCCTCTTACCAGCACGTGGGTGAGGCCTCGGAAAGGTCCCCAACTCTAACGCCAGGTGGGAGGTCGTGGACACTTTGGCTACTGCCAACCAGTATGTTGCCCGGTTCGTTTTATTTTTAGTTTTTATTTTTAAACCTTTCCATTGAGGGCTTTCTCCGGACCAAGGACTGTGTGTACCGTCCTTGGGAAAGGAGTCCCTCTGCACAGGGGTGACCTGGAGGGGTGCAGTGGACCCAAAAGGAGGGCTGACATTCTGGGAGGCACAGAGGGTGGGACCAAGGGACCCACTAGGTACCAACCACCTCTGCCCCACCCCACCTGGGGGGTGCACTTTCCAAGACTTGAGGAAGGGTATCATTTTTCTCTCCCAAGTGGAGGGTGTGGTGCTGGCCAGGGAAAGGTCAATTGGATGGTGAGAAGCACTGGAAACACAGGGGGTGTTGGTCACCAGGCTTTCTGGGGGTGAAGTGGGCTGGTCCCTTGAAGGGGGGCCCAACTCTGAGCAATGGGTGAACAGAAGCGAGGCAGCTACTCAGAAAGGGTGTCGGGAATGAATTTGGAGCATGATGGGGAGTCCGAATGAGGTCACGTAGGAATAGAAGGGGGAATGGACCCGGACCGCCCTGGCCACAGCGCCGCAGGGGGAGGTGCCCACCACCCACCCAGGGCAGGTGACTGGGGTCGGGTCTCCCTCACTGGGCTTAGTAACGTCCCCAAAGCACAGGGGCAGTGATGCTGGCGATTCAGACCCACCCCGGACCTGGGAAGGACCCCCTTGAAGTGGGGAAGTGGACCTTGTCAAGGTCATCAGGCATTTCATCATCTTCCTTCATCACAGAGGGGGTGGGTGACGGGACGGGGTATTCTGGGAGAGAGAGAGAACCACTTGCACGTAGCTTTTAGTACGGCATGTGGTTGTGATTGCTCTATTTTATTGCATCTCATTTGGAAATTAAATCTCAGCCCGGGTGTGTATGGGTAGGAAACAAAGGATGTGTTGGGTTTCACTGTCAGGCCCCCACCAGGGTCCGGGAACATGTGCCCCTCAGGTTTGGGGGACCAGTGTTTAGCTGGAAGGCTTCTGAATGCCGCCCCCCCCCCAGAGCAGGCAGGTGCCCAAGGGTGGGGGCAGCAAATGAGAACCAGGGTCCGAGAGGCCTGACTGAAGTGGGGCAGGGCCAGGCGTGGGCTCTCTGCTCCCTGGGGGCCTGTCCTGCACAGGATAAGGGGTTGGAGAAACGGGGTTTTATACTTGCTATTTATCGATTTATCTGAGCGGCTAATGGCTGTTCAGGCCGCCTCCCATGGACTGTTTTATGAGAATCAAAGTGGAACGCACTGTGCCAGCGTATCTGTGGGTCTGGGAAGAGACCCCGACAAGAGGTATTTTTCCCAAAACCAAACTCCAGAGAAGGCGGGGGGCAGGAGGGGTTAACTACCTGTGTCTGTTAAAAAGCAGGTGGTTGGAGCCAGAAAGGGTGACAGATGGGGGGTCCGGCGACCTCCTCCAGCGTCAGATCAGGAAGTGACCTCAGGGGATGGTGAGGCCGGCCAGGGGCCTGTCCACTCACCACCCAGGCCCCAGTGGGAGTTAATGCCTCCCGGGTGGGGCGGGGCGGGCCGGCAGGAATGGGGCGCCCATTGGCTGTTAGCACAGTCGGGGAGTCTTTGTTTATGTTCCCAATAACCACCCACCAGCCCCCAGGACACTGTTTAAGCCCCCTGGGTACCACTGTGCCTGGGCAGCATTCACAGTCAACGGCATGTGGAAGAAATTCCCAACACCAAGCACTTACTAAAGTTAACCCCAGTGAAGGGGACTGGGGCGTCCTTGTTCCGTGGGCAATGTTTCTGGTATG